>VMBQ01000272.1:356257-421337 GCA_007657795.1 Dreissena rostriformis
ATATATATACCGTATTTATCCTAATAAACGCGCCCGGGCGCGATGCAAATCACAAAGGGGGCGCGTTTATTTCACCCCCCTTTAGGTATAATATGAGCCAACACCTAAAATGCGTTTACCGGTATTTGCGAAAAGTTCCAAGTTCATTGAGCAAACCTCAACATATCACAATCAGTTTTACCAGGATACTACAGTACAGACACCGCGTACTTAAACAAAAACGCCTGTCCGCGGTGTTCACTTTTCCCGATGGGTGACATTTTGCGGGGGGAGGACACGCTACTGACCGCGGTGTTCATCGAACACCCTAAATCGCCGCGATTGCACGCTTTCGTTAACCGGAACAACCGTGATCACCGCGATGCCGCGCGGCCTCCGTAAAAACCTGTCTGCGAGGGTCATTCACGCGTTTTAAATGCAAATGTACAAAAGAAAATCATATACTACATGTACATGTAGATCTTATGTGCACATGTATGCGTACTTAAATTCGGACAGTACTTAAAGTCAGAAACGTAAATAAAGCATAATTTTCATTTTATAATACGATAGGGGCGCGTTTATTAGGGCGGGAGCGTTTATTAGGATAAATACGGTATATACATTACATAGTTTGAACGTATTACCATTGTTGCCAGCAAAACTTGTTTTGAATCCATGATGAATGATGCCATTTTTGGCGTTATTATTTGTTGCGTGCCATAAGGCTTGCTCGAGCGGTATATTAGCCGGTAGATGTTGGCCATTCCGTTTCAACTGTCCTTTCATTTCCTCATATTTATCATATATCTCTGGATTTACAATTCTTTGAATCTGTGGATGTTAAAGTTGTGCACATGTTACAACAATCCACTGAACAGTCAATACTAAAGTAACATCAAACTAAAATATAATCACTTCGTGTGGCACTTATTTGCATTAATATTTATATAAACACGAGAAATCAGAGATAAAAATGGGCATTTGTATATTATCAAAGCTCGAATCTACACCATAATTGTCCATGTGTACGGCTTTTTATATTAATATATTTATTTAAAAAAAAACTCCTCATAGTATTCGTATCGTTCGATTTTGTTTATCAGTTTCGAGTATATTTAAGTATATATGTTATGTGTTTAATTAAAAGGTGTGTTATGGATATGCTACGAATACAACATCAACATGATTGAAATGGATGCTGCGTGTACTATTGTATTGATGAAGAAATGTATAAGTGTACCACATACATGCGTTATTAATGTTGAATACAAGTATCAATGCAGTACTTAGCTTTGTGACAGGAGTTTTGACTCTCGTAATTATTGATACCTTCTTGATATACTGAGCATGTCAAAATTAATGGAAATATTGATGTATGCAAAACATGTTTTGTATTAAGTTTTAAGTATATGTATGTCTTACCTTCTTAAGTTTGAAATGACGAATATCATCAAGGTCGATGTCATCGACACCAGGTTTCCAATTCCCTAATTTGCCATGCTGTATCATGCCCGCATTTTCAGATGATTGCATCTGAATAAGAAAAATAAACACTTAACGACTATTAACATATACATACGTGTAATGTTCCCGTAGTTTAACATGAGCCGTCTTTTAATCACAAAAACTTGTTTTATTTCTCAGTTTGGTTATTATAAAACGCATTATGACTTTTTAACGGATAAGCATCATTCATAACAATCTGTAAATTACATATTTGAGACAAAATATAACTAGATGTACATAATCCAGATAACGACCACTACGCACAGCAGACGGTGAAAATAAGTAATAAGCCGACATATAACAGATAGGTGCCTACAACTAAATTGTTGGAACGCGTTATAACTCATTATTTATGTTAATGGATCATTTGAAGCTGACAAATTGTTTGCTATATCAAGATTACAATGATGTAATTGACAACCAAACAAAGTAGATAAATACCTCAGATATGAAGCGTTGTTCAATTCTTTGAAATACAGGATCATGGTCAGATAGATCAACAAGATTCACCATCGCATCGATTGGCTCTTTGGTTCTTGGAGAATGGCCTGCAAGAATGTGATAATTAAATACAGCATCATAACCAGATAGATTAACGTGATTAACCATCGTGTCGATTGGCTCTATCGTTCTTGGAGAACTCCCTGGTGGAATGTCATCTTGAATAAAAATAATTTATAAATGATAAAATTATAAAAATGCGCATGTATACAAATTGTAATTATGTATGTGAGTGTAGTTTTCAAGTACAATTTAGCAATTGGTCACTTGCCATAAATAAAGGACCACGAACGTGTGTATTATAGGAATGCAATACTGTTGGAGCAACTAGAGTTTCACTTCTTTATATCAATATTAATTTAAACTTTCGTAACCCTGAAAACCAACGCGTTTCCGGTTAATACATTTTACGTTTGCGGATCATATTATAATGATATGTTTGAGTTGCATACTGTTGACTTTTACAATATGTTGAAGTTCTAATTTGCATGCGAATATTGAAGAAAGCTTGTGTGTACTCATCATGTAAGTGTTGTTTCTTGTTTAATATTTTTGCATACAGATTGTATAAAAGAACACAAGTTTTCATTTCGCAATTAATTTAAGCCAATACATTGGGCTTAATGAGATGTAAAGGATTGTGCGGGTTTGTAGATTTTTACACACTTAAACGGTAAAACTGGGAATCATTCTTGTTTGATGATGCCATCGGTAGTGCAGGACGACCAGAGTTGTTTTTGAAGTTTTGTTGAATATTTATATTTTGCCGAACTGGCTCTTAACAGTCATTCGCGAAAACAAACAAATTAACGACATTTCTGTATTTGATTCTCGCGCAACTGCATGTGAAGATTTCGGTGCAATTTGAAGTGTACTACGCACGATTTTTGCTCATCAGAAAGCAACGTTTTGTCACATAAAGGTACTGGTTTATACGACAAGAGCTCGCTTGTTCTATAGAATACTTGACATCATTGTCTTGTTAAGCCGAGTTTTTGCAAACCCTGTTTCGGAGTAAAATATCCACGGTACGTAATTGGGCGCTGCGTAAAATTATATTGTAGTCACGTCAGCTATGATTGAATGGTTATAGGTCGTGTAGAAGCTTGTTAATGTTAAAGCCTCAACCACATGGACAAGACAGCTCAGCATAACTGGAAATCGATTTGATCGTTTTAATGCTACAATTAATTAACACAAAATGCATAATTCGGTAAAAAATATTCGGGAATGGAAATAATTGCCTATTGGTCGAAAGCGTCATGTAGCGTTATGTGTGAAAAAGAGTCATATTGCTGATTTGGAAATATGTATGATTTAGCTCTATGTTGGTTAAGTGGCACAGTAGTGATACTTAGTTCTTTTTATCGTCATTCATTTTCGCCTAAGGTGACATTTGTTATTATAGATGCTTCTGCATTTGAGTGTATTTAGTATTCAAAACGTGTGTATATGTCGGGAAGAAGTGTTACTGCATATACTTATTCGGTTTGTTATCCTTGCGTATAAGGATGTTCATTCCGTAGTATGTATCCAGTGTGAAAGGTAACAGAATGTTTATGTACTGACGAAGACTCACGCTGACATATATAATGTTCTCTTTAACGATTTTGTCGTACCAATGTATTTTGTGTAAGATGTAGTATGTCCACAATTTCAAAAATTTTCATATATTTTTTTATGTATTTATCTTTGATTTTAAGAACACGTGTACTTGTGATATTGTACCATGAAATCAACTGGCGCTTTCTTAAATGCCAACGTAGAAGAATTGCTTTGTACGAACATATTATGTTCTTTTGTGTTATTTGCGTCAAATTTGTACAGCTTTCCGTAAAGTAATGGGTGTGGGATTTTAGTGTGTGTTGAGTATTTGGGATAACTGCTAGTATAAGTATTCGTAACGTTTCATAATCAAACAACAATGCCCTCAGGCCGTTCCCACAAATTGGTACTTCGTATCCCTAGCGGAAATAACTGTAGACTATTGGAATATGTTCTGGATGCTTTTACACGCTCATACGCGTGTTATTACCACAACTGTGTGCACGCTTTATTGACATTTATTTTATTTAACTTAAGTCCGTTTGTTGGGGGTAAAATTCTGCACTGATCTGTATTTGTTATAGTAAGTCAATTAATACGATATGAAGCATATTCCCTATTCATAAAACACACAATGGACACTTACATCAATCGATAATCATTAACGCACACGAAATGCGTACCTTTTAAGCATTTGCTTAATACTTATCATTTGAAAGGTTGAATCAATTTTTGTCTTTAATATTAAATAAATGCTATTGTATCTATCTTCAGCTTGAAATATTATTCCGCGGTTTGGACTGGTGTCTGTAGTCTACATAATTATTATGTGGCCTTTTCGGAACGTGACTGTTTACGTATCCGCAGTTGTCCATTACTTTAAACGATTTTTAAACTTATACATATGAAGGATTTTCCCGCACTGTAAATAAATATGTTATTTTGGTTATATACGTGTCAAGCTAGAATATGAGATAGTAGCGGACAATTTATGTTAATTCGATTACATACATATGTCTATTTCTCAGCGAAAATAGATGTTAATCGATATCTTAAATGCCATATTATTTCGAAATAATTCTGGCACGCCTGTGCGGCGTTAATGTCATTTTCACACCGAATATGTAACATTTGTTTGACCTACTTTATTGCTTATATGTGTGTATAATTCGTTGCGAGAATTAGCCGGTAATGCAAACATGTTTCCGTTCAAAAAATATTTTGGTTATATGTATGTTTATATAATCTTAATTGCACTTTAAACGCAACACAGTGAATTTCGGAATTTCGTAACTTTTTGTAAATGATTAAATCAATGGTTTATTTAATAGCTCATAGAAATGTTATAGTTGAATTGAAAAACAATTCGATGAATTATTATTTAAGGAACACATTACATGTAAAATAAAAGTAAAAGAAATATCAAAATATTGAATTATAACATTTTAGTGAATATAATTAAACAAATAATCACAACGTAACTTGAACAATTAAAGTTTCCGTTCCTGAAACGTAGTTTCATTTATGTCAACCAGATGCCCTGAAGACACGTATACACACTCATCTCTTTGAGAACCCATATCTGTTGAATGCTGTTTAAATGTTCATAGGTTGCCAAAAATGGGCCATTTCAAGTTTTAGAAGGCTTTACATGGTAGCAGGTCGAGTCATTCGACGCATGTGCAACTCATCATAAAATGTGTAATTATATTTGGATTCGGTGATTTCGAGGGCAGAGCAAACTTTTGTTTGTCTAATGTCATAGAGACGTGCATGAATGATTGCATTGCAACTTTATAGAAAATGATCTCAAACAACAGACTATGAAATTTCAATCAGTTTTCTTGAGACGATTTTTAAAAATTAGAATTAGTTAAGTGTTGCGTTAGAAGTGCGATTGAGTGTATATAATACAGTGGCAGATACATCTATATGACAGAAAACAAATATAACATATGTGCCTCAGGGTTTAATGCATGTGCGTTAAGTATGTCCCAGATTAGACTGTGCAGAAGATACTTTCTTTAAACGAAAAATGTCATAACAGCGGAAATTGTCTTCCCCGATTAGCCTTTGCGGACTGCAGTCTAATCTTGGTTGACACTTTACGCACATGCATTAAACCCGCTTTTATCAGAGCGCGTCTAATATGTAAACAACAGATTATCTACCATCCAGTTTCAAAATCATCAAGACAAATAATATATACCTATATGTGTATAAGAGGCAAATCACCTAGAACATAGTAAAGTGGTATTGAAGCGAGCTTTATTTAGACAAGCTTGAGCAAATCTTAACCGGGTGCATATGGTGTGGGTCCATAAAAAATAGGTGTCAATGTTTTTCAACTGTATGCTTGTTTCAATGTAAACATACATTAAAACAAGTAAGTGAAGGCAATTTTGAACGTTAAATTTACTTTTTAACGATAAACGGTCAAAATCATTCAGTTGGAAAATGTGTTTATTATTATTTAAAAAATACTGGAATGTGTTATCGTATGATACATCTTTAACAAATCATTGTAAATTGTTTAAGTATTCCGCGTAATTTAAGGGGACTTGTTAACAGATTTTGGCGTGTTCTGAAGTTTGTCGTTAAATGCTTTAACCTGATAAATTTAAATATTGGATCTTAATAGCTCTAGTATAAAACAAAAAGAAAAAGTAAAGAAAAAAAAATAATCCTCGCCGGAACTCGAACCACTGACCCTTGGAGTAAAAGTCCAGCAATCCTTGTAATTTCACAAAATATAACGATAACAACAGAACTCTACAAATTATTCAATCGTTTCGAGTTTGTAACGCTTTATAATTTTCAGGTTTTAAAATCGCCAAAAGATGCATATAATTGATATTTGAGAGCACGGTAAATGTTCAGTAGTACTGTTTTCTCGCAAATATCATAATTACAATGAAAATGTGCAGATCAAAAACATTTTTTTCCATTTTGTCAATTTACCAAAACTTGAACAAGTCCCTTTAAAGGATGCTAAGATGTTAAAAGCATTTACTTATAGTAAATCACGGAACGTGTATGCACACTGATATTTATTTGAAACCTACAATCTCCCAAAAATATATAAATGTTACATTTCGCTATCCATACAGCAGTAAAACATTCTGTTTCATTGATCACGAATAATTTGAGCTATTTTTTCTAGGAAATAATCGCCCTTAAACAATGTCTAAGCAATCTAGCAAGCCACCTTTTAAGAAAAGATACTGATGATCCTTCAACGCTCACCTGAGAGACTTAAAGGTATATTACGCCGCTCAACAGCATGTACGTAATTGAAAATATCATCCATAATTGTCGTGCCCGTGTCACGGAAGCAGTCTATCTCAATCCGCTGTGTAGAATCATCGTAATTCACAACAATAGTGTCTTCCGTTTCGAACTCTATAAAAAGACAACAGACACGTATATTGCATTAATTATAATACGCCGTAAAAACATGGTAATGTATTTACTAAATGTATACAACAATTTAAGCTTAACACTACATTTAAATAACAGTTGAAAGACTTTCATTATAATGAGAAATTTAATTAATTTTTAAGACCATAAGATTCAGTCATAATTGATAACATACTTGTAGTGCACGTTTGTACAACAGTAATTTTGTTAAACTTCAAGATGGTAAAACACTTCCTTGTCAAACATATGTCCTAAGTAAGATCTATATAACTTCATTTTCCTCAAAATACATGGAAAGTTGAACAAACAAACAGGCAAAATTTACAATAGTTTACAAAAAGCATAAGCATAATATGAATACACTGTACATTAGTGTACACGTCGTCAGTGATAAATACAGTTAGCATTGACATAATAAACAAAGTAAACGTTTATAAAAATAAGTTTGAGCTTGTATTTATAGGCATTGAATCAAATCAAGTACTAGTATTCAAGTTACGAAAATCTTCAATACATTTTGTTCATTTTTTTATGATCAAGGTGCCCGAGCAAGACTGTTATATTTTAAACGTATCCCGTTAACCTACGATATACCGTTTTTAGCATTGTAAAATTTGACGCGCTCGCGTTGAGGAACGTTTGACACACTAATACATTTGCCTATTGTTCAAGCGGTAAACTGCACAAGTGTATTGATTCTACTTTGTTAAAACAAGTTTATACATTTGATGATTATGATGTCATTATAATACAAATATTCAGCGTCAATGTTGATTGAGACAACAAATACACTTTTTACTTACCTAAATTATTTTTATAAAAAATATAGGGTTATTGTATTATTATTATTTTTTAATATTTCGACTGACTGATTTCATTCCAGTTTCACTTAAAACAAACACATTAAATTTAACCTTACTCTTCCTTATCATTTAAATTATTTTTAGTAATTTTGATATCATTATTTTTGAAACGCACACGAGCATATTCTCTTGCGTTTGGTAAACAATTCAAGAATAACAAAGATAACGCATACACAAATATTTAATCCAAATGTACTGCATTCATGTATTTTGTCTGCTGGGGCAATTTGGTCTCAATCATTCACATGCATTCACATTTCCATTTATATTTCTGTGTGACTGCATATAGAGTTGTGTTGAAAAAATGTTATGTCAACAAATTCTTGTTGGGATTCTTGTACTTTCTTTTGCATATCGTTTCTTGGATCAACGTTACGATATATAAGCAGTTTAAACCAAAGACAAACTGGCCAGTAAGTGACATAAAACATGGACTTAAAGATCAGTTAACAGGTATATTGCCATTTCGGTGTGAATATTGATAGTATAGACATATACATGAGCTCTCAAACATAAAGTCGGGATTTTTAGTAACTATCATGCTAATGTAATTGACTATTTTTGACAAATTATTAAATTACTTATTGGACGAGACTCATCTCCTGTGTTTGCTTAATACA
Organism: Dreissena rostriformis; assembly: GCA_007657795.1. Taxonomy (NCBI): domain Eukaryota; kingdom Metazoa; phylum Mollusca; class Bivalvia; order Myida; family Dreissenidae; genus Dreissena; species Dreissena rostriformis. The sequence continues at coordinate 364,695 of VMBQ01000272.1, forward strand.
ACAAGAACCCCAAACCTCGGCCAATCAGGACAAACCGGTATATGCGAGATTCGACCAATACAAGTGCAGGATTTGCCTTACTTTTATTTTACATTAACAACAACACAAACTAAAGCTTTAATGTTTTGCAATATTCTGCAGAGCGACTAATAGGCCCAGCAAAAAACTTAACGACCCAGAAACGACACAATACCCAGAACACGCAGAATGACAGGTTTTCTCCTCATGAATCGTTTTTTTAAATTATCGTTCGCTTCTGTTGATGCTGAAATGAAGTTTTTCTTGAGCCTTTTGTTTAACATTTGATTAGCCTGCATACTCGGAACGAAATGGAAAAGGCGAGTTAACTGACCGTTTGCTCTGTAAACACGCCAACTTGACATTGACCAAAACTGATCGAGATGATTTAACCAATAAAATATAAATCAACCTACGTGTGAAATATGATTTTATCTCCTGCCAAAGTTGTGGACAGCATTCAATTGTGCGATGCGCCAGTTGACTGTTGAAATACGAGGTAATATAATCAAGTACAACGTCGAATATCTTCGTGTTGATTTTCCATTGTCCATCAATGTTCGAAGAACCGATTGGGCATTCAATGCACAGTCCTTCCGTCGTTATGTCTACTCTACATTGATATTCGTTCCGTAGAGATGAAAAGAATTGTTCACACACCGGTCTATAAAACATAAGTTCCAAATCAATTAAATCCAAACGATGTCCAATTGCAATAACGTGTAAAATAGAACAGTGTTTCGTCCCTCTAGATACACAAATATTATGGTGATAATATCAGATGGTAATAATCTGCTTGTACTTGTATAGCAAAGTTTAGCCACCAAGACTTTTGTAGCGGTTATTATGTGTACACACCAACGTGACATTCATGCCATAAAATAATATATTCACAATACATTACATACATAAGATTGAGTTCTAAGAATGTATACAACAATTCACGATTTGATTCGTGGCTAAACATAAACAGTGGTTGGAAAACAAGTTTACAAGTTTTAGTATATCTGCAACTAGTTTCGAAGTTTAAATGTCTTTTCAATTGTTCGGTATGTCTTCATACCATAGTTTGCAACACCACTTCTTTCATTACTCACCTTTGCAAGAGCATACGCCTGTTGAGCGAAAGTTCAATCTCAAATCTCACTGATTGAATCATCACATTTAGTGTCTTGCATATGAAAGTAAAGTTTGTTTTCAATACATGTTTTTGCATTTATATTCAGCAGATTCTTATTAGCACAATGATAGATCGATGCATGCAATGCAAAACTTTGGCGTGTCGGTCTCTCTGTTTTTCCATCAAACAGTGTATTTTGTCAAATATGCTTATTTTTACACAGAACTAGTAATAAGTTGGAAGTCCCGATTTCATAATATTGACAAATTAATGTATTGGACGCTTTTTCGTTAAAGGAAATAAGTCTTATGATTTAAAGATTTTTATCTCGTTTTCTCGTTTATGATAGTACTGCAATATCTACTAACTTCTAAATAAAGCCAAAGCGTAGCATTCTTGCACACTTTTTAAGTACTGTTTGTTATTACAAGGACTATTATCAAATTGTCAAAACGGATTATGCTACGAACATTCTCAAAAACATTTTTTTTTTATTTCACAGGTTATATGTATATGAATATATTTTATTATATTAGCTGTCGTTACTATAAGTAGTAACAAAATAACGTCGCAAGCAGGGCCGAGTTTCATATCTGAAAGGAATCGGATCGCGCGACTTAGTTTGAACAAAATGGCCTCCACATTCAGTCTAAGCCGACGGTAAAACATGAAATAAATGCACACGTCTACGAAAGAATCGAACATAATTTTAATAAAACGTAGCACACAATCGGAATAATTAAAATATCGATTGTCACTGAAACTGTACTGTATTAAAGATAGAGGAAATCATCATAGCTTTAACAGAGGTCATAAAAACAATGTTTTTGTAAGCGACGCGCTTACCTCAAGGGCAACTTAAATCCAATGCTGATAACAATACAATTACAACAATATGCACTTCCATTTTCTGTTCGTCCATCCATTAATCAAAATTTATTTTAAACCACACCATTTTTTGGAAACGTTTGTATCGAATTCTACCCATTCTGACGAACGATTTACAAAACGAATGACTGGTCGGCGCGATTTATTTTATTCATATCAATGTTTCCAATAATGCATGACAAACACATAATCCGAAATACGTTTTGAATTTGTTCGATGCTTTCAACAAAATATTTAACTGTTAAATAAACAACCACGTCCGAATTGTTGTCCTTAAAATCAAGAGAGTCTAGCTGAAACTGACATGCTTCGTCACATAAATTATGTTACACAAAATACGTCATAAATTGCATAATCTATCGAATGAACATAAAAATACTGACAGCTGAACCAAATAAATTTATTGAATGAACAAATAAGATGATATGTAATAAAACGATATCACACGACAATGCTGGGCCGGACGTTTATAGTCGGCCCCAGCCGCATAATGGCCCTCGAGGAAAAAGACCCTCGGGCCGTTATGTCGGCAGCGGGCCGAGTATTGACGTCCGGTTCAGCTCTGCTCTGGTTTGTGCTTATGTCTAAATATTTTGTCCCGTTCAAACAATATTTCAATATGCCATTGTTTTCCATATTGCGTCACTGGTATCTTCAAGCATACGATGACTGTTTTCCCAAAGCGGTCCTTTTAATACATGTAAATCTTTATAGTGTGCAAGCTGTATCGGTCTGACGTTTGGTTGAAAAAACTATACTAATATTAGTAAAATATGTTTTGAGCTTAATTGTGTGTAACTCATATTGTGTTCAGGTGAGCTAAAACAACTATAATCATATCACCATGAGTGAGTTTTACTTTAAATAAAACATGCGTTTAAATATAATTTTACGCCGCAGTCTGTAAATACCGTTTTACGTTATTTCAAAAAATTCACAACGAAAATTATACACGTTTATTTTGAGATCGTAATCGGCGTTGTATCTGTAGAAAAACCTTCAATCAAACAAAACTATCACCTTTTAACGTAAAACGCAAGCAAGCTATATGATATGACAATGCAAATGAATGATTGTTCTCTTAGTTCAAATAATATCAATATTGGCAGCCTTGTAGTAATCGATGTTTTATCTTTTTGTTAATTAAAGGAAAGGTGTCAACTTGTCTCCACATACGCCCCTTTAAAGGTCTGTATTACATTGATCTTTAAGAATACTTTAAGTTGTGGTTTCGACATACCCTGAATACTTTAGCTACGCCGTTGGTTTACGACAAGGGAAAATAATGTCTTCTATTATTTTTTTTATTGTTTGTTGAGGATTTGGAGCCTTTTTACAAGACAGCGTTCATTCTGCTTTAAATATAGGAGATTCAATTTTAATCGTACTGTTTTTTGGCCATTATGGGTAAATCATCAGAAGAAATAAAATCTCACATAGACAATCTTTACCTTTATTGTAACTCATGGGGACTTACTTTTAATACCAGCAAAACAAACATAATGATTTTCTGGAAAATTGGTAGAATTCGTCAAGATGAGAAATGGACATATCATGGAAAAGCTATAGAAGTCGTCGACAATTTGAACTATCTGTGCACTGTTATGTTATTAATTATACTGGTAGCTTTTTTTATTTAACCAGGAGCAGTTAGCAGAAAAAGCTCTTAAGGCATTGAATTTTTTGCTTTATAAATGCAAACAGTATGATCTTAAACTTAGAATATTGTATCAGTTGTTTGATGCATTGGTTGGCTATATTCAAAATTATGCATCAGAGATATAAGATTTTAAACCTTTAACATTTTTGAACGCATTCACTTTTAATTTTGCAAAAGGTTGTTAAATGATAAAAGCAACACATGTAATGCAACGGTTTATGGTGAATTTGGTAGAAACCCCACTGCATGTAAATAGATATGTTCGTATTGTAAAATATTGGTTTAAAGTTGTTAATAGTGAAAATGGTATCATACAAACTGCGTATAGCCAAGAGATTAATAATTGTTATAAAGGGTATACAAATTGGTTATCGAATGTGAAAAGCTGTTAAATGATTATGGGTTGTAATATATATTCGAAAATGCAAATATGATTAATGCAAAGTCGTTTGTATGTGAATACAAATGTAGAATTATAGACACATTTAAACAAGAATGGTTCGGCAATAAGAAGAATAGTTCTGTTATAGATATGTATAGGGTATTCAAAAGTACTCTTAAATACGAAACGTACTTAGATTTACTTCCAAAAGGTTTGCGTACCTACTTTATTAAACTAAGGGCTTTTGCCCACCCTTTGAGAATCCAAACTGGAAGATACACACGTAAACACATTCCTCGTAATGAACGATACTGTCAATGTTGTGATCAAATGGACATAGAAGACGAATTTCACTTTAATATAAATGTCCATGTTTCCGTCAAATAAGGCAAATTTAAAAAAAAAAAAACGGTTTACTTTGTGAGGTCATCAGTTTTTAAGTTCCATTGTATTGAACTAAACTTGTAAAATTGAAATTATAAATTTGTATAAATATATGAAGCAAGCTCTAGCCATAAGATATTCTATCACTAATAATATTGTCTACGAATACAAAAGTAGTTCCTTACTGCCAGTAAATATGATATATATGTAACAACGGTGATATAAAGTAGTACTCCTTCGTTAAATATACTTTGTCTCATATTGTTAGATTACATTTTGTTACAATCCATACGTTGTAATATATAGACACGTGATACTATTTTGTATAATATTATGTGTATTCAGACGATGTACATTTGTATAAGTCTTAATAAACTGTCTGTTTTGTTCTGTTCTGTAAATGATAGGCAAAACAATTTTAATGAAGATACAATTACATTTATTTGAAAGAGGGAGGGCAATATTTGTTTGACATATTTTTTATCATTAATTAAGGAACCATAATTCTTAATTCCCGTTTTCAGTGGCATAACTTTGTTTTATGTCGAGTTTTTGCATGAAAATGTTTATGCATTCTCAGAGTTTCAAAAGAGACTATCAATAATCAAGATGACTAGGATGGACCTAGAACGCTCATCTGTGTTTTGTTTTATGAAAGAAAGAATTGCACGTTCAAAGGTGGCTTATTACTTCTTTTTTAACCACAGGCATGATTTGAATACAAATGGCACACATCAATTATAAAACATCTGAGCCATGTACTTTAACAGAAGAATGTGTTTGTCATTCTGCTATTATACAAGACTATATCAACAATGTATGTCATCCGCGGGACTTGACTAGTTTATTTTAGATGTATGATTTGAACTTACTAAACAAAGGACATTCATATAACGTAGCATGTTAAAATAGCAACTTTGGTCTTCGTTGTTTCAGAGAAAATTTAAACTAATAAAATATATTTCTAAATAAGTACGAATAAATACATAATAAAATTATATGTGAAACCATAGGCCTGACCTAACGTCAGCGCATGGCATGATTTTAACAAACTATGTTAATAACAGCTATTCGATTTAACGTACATATATGTGTTATGTTTGATTCGAGCCATCTGATTTCAAGGAATACATTTTATTTTGCCATTTAGGTATAATTCAATCATTTGACTCCAAAACAGGGGACATCATGTGATCAAATTAAGGATCACTATGTGAAGTATAAAACCAAAACTCAACGTTTCTTTAATTATTGTATATGCATATCCAACTAAACAAATGCTTCTTCCGCTGAGGCATATTGGACCCAAGATTCATAATTGTAACAAACTTTTAAATGTACCACTAAATTAATTATGTTAACTGCCCCCATGATAATTGCGGACCGGCATAAAGTGTTCCCCTTGTTCCTTAGTCCTTCTGTGTGCTATAGAGTGCCTTGATGTGTAAGCGTTAGTGTGTGTACTTGCGCGTGTGCAGTAGGTGTTACATTTCGTGTGCGACACTGAACTTTGTAATGCATTCTAATTGATCACAATTGAATAGAAAAACGTGCCATCATATTAAAGCGACTCGTCTTGTACAACAACTATATAGCTTTCTTAAAATTCATGGTCACGGTGAACACTTAACCACACTCATTATATGGATATACTTTTAGTTTATATATATATTCCTAATATTGATATAGTGAAAGTACATACTCGAGACTTTAATTGGAATTTTCTTGTAAGCTTAAAGTAGATTTGCGTTGCTGGTGTATTTTCATGATGGGATTTCGAAATAAAAAAGCAATATTGATTATTGAATAGAAGAAATGTCCATCTTATTTGATCGTCCCCTAAAGGTTAAAGTTCTGATGAACACATATACATTTGAGCCTAATCCTACTATTGGAAGAATAAGAGTACATGGCCAATAACTTTATTAATTAGATTTTAAAATAAATTGGCTTACATGATCCTCTCATACACACGTGTCGCCTGGTTAACTTTGGCTCTAAATAAAAGGTCAAGGAAACAGTTATGTGTATAAAGTAAAAGTATTATTAGAAAAATTGTTTTAAACTAGTATATGAAAAAAACTTGAATATTTACCGTTGTGAATACCATATGTATATTTGCATCATTTTCAAACTGTCGGAGGCGTTCTTGGCTTTTATCTGATTTCATTTGCAATTCTGCGTCAATTTTCATTAGGTCTTTGAGTGTCACACTGAAATAAAATGATAGTGTATTATCTTAAATCTAAATTATGTAGATACGGTATGTAATATTTTAAAAGACCGTCCCTCAATAACGTGACATTTTCAGACAAACTATTTTTATGAACTCGAAAGCGGACCGCAATTTAATGCAGGGTTATGTTCCAACACATTTTAATGTGGATGAAACTTTTTTTTTTTAATAGGAACACACTCGTTGCATTTTGGTTGAAACACTTATGTATGTATTTCATCTGAACAGTCAGCAATAAAATTCCATTAAAATTGTATAGGCTTTCAATTGTTAGTGTTATGTACAATATTTATTAGTTTGTGTTACAAAATTAATTTTGAATGTTGTTGAGGGATCTTTAGGGGACTTTTTCATCCACACTATTTGTATTCTATTCCTTATGTCCATTATTTTAAAATGTTTTTATTTGCATATATGTGTCATCGCATGGTCATTTATCAATATGCGTCAAAAACATTTCGTCACAAGATCGTTATTGTAATACATGGTTTTCATAACGATGACAATTTACCTATAATTAATGTGCAATTCTTAAAACGAAAATGCGATTGAGCAGCTTAAATTTGTCTTGTGTGTATATTTTAATAACCAATGTGTTTACTTGTCTTTAAAGTTTACGAAACAAACATTTATACATTATTCAATACAACTTTATATAATGAAGATCACATTCATCACAACTCAGTCTCTTGCCTATTAACACATATCTTATGTCTATTTATTTGTTTCACTAAATGTAAACAAAGAATCAGGTTTTTTAATACAAATCTTACCTGCTTTCATCGCGTGTGTGCGTTGTTGGAGACTCTCTCTGGAGAATGCATACAATCTGTTTTATTCCGCTAAAATTATAGACAACTATAGATTATATTGTCGAACATATATTTTACAAATATGATTTGCCATTTGAAATTCTTGTCTAATAACTTTCTACACTATAGGTAGAATGCAATTCTCTAGTAATATTTTATTTGAATGAGTATTTGTATTTACAACCATTAAGCATATTTATTGATTTTTGTTCACAGAACTTTAAGTATTGTTTACTGGTATTATTATGTATGAAACTTTATCTAATTCATGACTTTCAATACAATATTATATCTCATTTGAGTTATTTAGATGGGCATTTTAGGTTTTTCTGTCTTAAAAACAAAACAAAAACAAAAACTTTACCTAAGTCTTTCTTCCAAGTTTGTAATGTGTTCATTCAGAAGACGAATATGATCTTCATTTTTCTTCAATCTGGAAAAAAACATAAGACAAGAATTAAAATGTTTATAAATGCTGTGACAGTCTCAAACGCTTGTTTCCAAAATATATCAAGCTTTCGAAAACAAAGCATGAACAATATTTCTGTATTATGTTGATCATTGAAATAATACCTTTGCTGGCGTGAATAGTCCACTTCTTCTCTTTCACGTCTGAAATTTAAAAAAAAACGCACATTGATAGCGAAAGGTTATGACTAATGCACATGTTACTTGCCCAAAAAACTGATTGTTTTATCTTCTTGTATTTAACTGTACATAGTATTTTCGACAATTGCAAACACGTGCGCGAGCATCATTTCCTTTTCGTTAACAAGCGGTTATATTTATTCCATTTAACTTTCTTTACCAGTTAACATTCATTTATAAATAACATTATCTTAATAATAAAATACTCTTGTGATAATTGTTAAAACAAAGAGTAGCAAATATTTCGTATCGATAAATGACCAACTATAATTTCTCGATAAATGGTATAGCTGAGAGTAGACGTACTGTCGAGTTATTAAAAGGTGCACTATTTACATTAATAAAATAGATACGTAAACAAACTTAGTGAATGTAAGTATTGCTAACATACATCTCTTTCTTAAGTTGTGCATTTTCAGAATAGCTTTTCCTAAGCTGCTCTTGAGCATCTGCAAGTTCTTTACATAGTACTTTTTCAGCATTTTCGCACCTTTTTCTCATCTCTGCTTTCTTTACCTTCCTGAAATGATCACACACAGTTTACATAAATACGCGTAATATGAATTATGCTTCCCAGCGCAATTACAAAAGGTATTCATTATGTAAAAATTGCTCAAAAGTAGAAAACATATGATCGCCATTTATTATATAACACAAATAAGTTGTTATGGAATCGCTGTTTCCCATTTACATTTTTCAATGGAATGTAATGCTTTTGATAAAATACAATAGAAACAGAACAATCTGATTAAGTTAACAATTAATGTATGATTTTCAAAAATGTTTAAGTAATACCAAGCGGTTGAACTCGCAGATGAGCTCCTTTGATAGATGATGTCTTCATACTCGCTGGATTTTTTTTGTAATACATGTCTCTAAAATATGCGGTACAAAAACATTACAGGAAAACATTGGACAAAAAACGTCGTAAATTCCCAATATGTTATTATAGGTATTGACATTAAAACTACCTTAGTAAAAAAAATAATTACAGTTCACGATGAATCGTTCTTGTTTTGTTCATGTAAAGTTCATATCAACTATTCAAAAACATGCAGGAACAGTTCCTCATTGCCAAATGAGACATATATTGAATAGATTAAAAAAAAAAAAATCATGTATTTTTCATTCATTTCAAACTGTATAAAAAATACTTGTCCGAGAAAGCATCTTAAATGTTATACAGTTCATGAACCAGTTATAATACATGCAATGCAAACAACAAAACATTTACTAGAATATTGATCAAAGATGGGCAGCCACTTTGCAAAGGTTTATGCTAAGCATTGGGGGTTAAATCCTGAAGCCATCAATAGTCCTTTCAAAAGAGAAGACCGAATACAATCTCCAACAAAATAGCACCATCGACAAAAGATGATTAATGCTTGGGTCATTGCCTTGGATAGGTCACGGTGAACCCATATTGAGGGCCTAAACCCTAGCTGACAAATAATTAAAGTAAATCAAGTATTATCAAGAGGATAAGAAGCTAAATTGTTTAAACTGTCCTTTTATTCTCAATTATGAAACTAAGTTTATATTTTACGGTTTAATTTTAAAAGAAAATTGCATGTGTCAATATCGGCTTATACAAACTCACAGAGGGATAATGTGTATTGAAAGCGAATGACCATATGCTCGCTGTAGGGAGAATTTTGAATATCTGAATATGAATAATTCCATTTCAAACATCATATACTGGTGGGTAAAGGTCGGTTTTCATTTATATTTTAACATTCAAACCGCGCACTGGCCTTACATTTCTGCTTTAATTAATATGCTGCGTACTTATAATCCATAACAATTGAAGCAAACACAAATAAACGGGCACATTCTAATGTTGATATATTTGATTAAGCGTAAAGTTGTTTCATTTCCTTAACAATTCTCCAAAGGTTAAATCAAGCTGAAACGTCGGTTTAAATCGTGACAAAACGAACTGATGCATCGCTTTTGGATTCAAAAAACCCGATAATGTGTTATGGATGGTGTTATCAAGGAATACGTGGTGTAAACAGATCGGCAAGCATACATCGTGCATTGGACAGTTGTTTAATACTGTAAGAATCCGCAAATGTCATTTAATGGAACTATTTCATCAAAGGGGTTACAAAAAGTCAAACCTGGTCTGGAAGTGACGTTATGCTTTCTTGATTTGATGTCTGCTCTTCAATCTTAGTTAGACTTTGATTCTCGGTGGCTGACGAAGGTCGCTGTAGAAGGCTTCTTCTATTGTGATAAAGAAATAAAACATTTTCGAACGTTACAGTGTTATTTATTCGTTTGCAATACGAATACAAAATACAAAAACTCAATTTACAATGAATACATGACCACAACGAGAAACTTAGTATAATTGTTCATTATTCTCAATAAAATGTGTGCACACGTCGTCGTCAAGAGATGACACGTAATTAAGATCATTTTCGAATGTAAAAAGGGTTTTGAATAGCCGATGAAATGTGATATTAATTATAGATGCAATCGATAATCATATATTCCAGTATATTGGTTTTATGTGGCCAGAACTATGCCCTTGCAACAAAAGTTAAAAAAATAGAGATAAATTAGGCTTAGACACTTTAACTGCTAAATAACGGATACTTTTCTTAAGAACTTTGTTCCACAGTGCAGTTCTATTTACTTTGGAAAATGTCTTTAATTGTGTAATGCTCTCAACATGTGTAAAATCACCGCAAGGATTGTTTAACACTAAAACTTCTCACGCGTTCAGTGTCAATTTAACCCATAAACGAAAATCCAGACATATTTAAAAGTGTTTAACATACTGGATGTCTTATATTGTGACCTTCACAATTTCAAACGATTTGACCTGTCCGTTATGTCGGTCGTTCTTAACACAATGTATAGACGAAGTGTATGGAAACACGGCGGGTAGATGTACAGACGGACTGTGTTAACCAAGCTGTCCAGACGTACAGAAAAAGGGAAGTGAAATAAACTTGGCAGACATATAGAGTATGGAAACAAGTTGGGCAGAGATTTAGACATGTTGTATGAAAACAAGGTGGGTAGACGTACAGAAGGAATGTAGCAAAACAAGTAGTCTTCACTACGCAGAAGACAGCGAAAAGGCGAATAACATCGGCAGACTTAATGACGGAGAGTAGCGAAACAAGGTGGGTGGCCATCGTAATAAAATGGTTTGTTTGGGATAACTCGACCGACGCATCCTAATTTCGCTCGCCAACCCTAAAGTAATTCGGGGCCTGGATTTAGCATTAATATTTTCCAAAGTCACAAGAAAGACATGTATGCATGCGTTTTTATTCGCAATACATCTTCACAGGTGGGTACTATTTCATAGATAGCTTTTTATTATAAATCTGTTCATTTAATCTATGTATGGGAGTATGATTGTTTACCACATAAATCATAACGTTAATACTTTTCCTATTGTTTAAGTAAAAATGCACGTGTTAAGCCTAAGTTCTGCAACAAAGTGCGCAAACTGATTGGCTGAATTTACAACGACACGTACTACTCTTGGAAAGCATGGGTTTAAACATTTGATATTGCGTCCGTTTCACTCTAAATAACGGCAAAATCTACAGGTGTCAGCCAGGTGGTAGAAGAAGGATTTTTGCTAGTCGGCCGGCAATGGTTTCGAAAAACTTATAATTTTGAAGCGACTGAACGAGTTTGTTTACTTGACTGGGATCAAAAATCAAGTATGTCAGGCACCGCAGGTAACAATAACTTCTTTGCTTGCAACACAATTTCCATTTTAAGTGAAATACATATATTTCATCACAGCTATTTAAAATGAAGATCTATAAATAAACATATTAATGTATAAGTCTTCGAGTTAAACAACCAATGAATCAAATTCACCAAACAGACAGTTTTTATTTACTAGCGCGCCGATTCATTTTTTGTTATGTTTTTATTGTATCATATTTTAATAAACCACGATTTGTTACGACTTAAACACAATCTGCTTATTTGTAATTGTTATTAAGTTTTACTATGCGCCACTGAGAATCGGAAGTACTTATTTTTTTTTTCGATGCACAACACTATTGTCCATCACAAACTACATTCATCATGTTTAACGCTTTCAGATACCAACAATGCTAGATGGTTGACAACAATTGGAGTCACATTTTAGTGTTCAGTTCCATTTGATAGATTATGTTGATCCTAAGCTTTCAAATCGTGGGGGGATAGTTTATCCCCCCAATGTTATTTTTCTACATTCTGCATTTTACCTCATTTATAAAAATGTTGGAACCATCATCATTTGATAAAACCGATTACAATACAAAACTAATCAAAAGCAATGTACTTTTTTCGGACCCAGTGCGCATTACATTCACAAAAGGACGCTTTTTTCAAACCAACATTTCTGATTGTTCCCAAATATTTTAAGGGATTTAGTCGAAGTCTATCCAATAGCTGAAACTTTGTGCGATTTTTTGTTTAGTGTTAAATTAGTGCTGTTTCGATAATTGGTCGATTTAAACAAACATGTATTGATGCATATATATAAATTATATAATATATTATATAATAGAATTTGCTAATTATATCTAGTTAAATTAACGACAGGACATTTTCCTCGTGTAAGTCGTGATATATTCTCACTAAGTACTAGTTAAGCACAATGCCTGAATGCGCACGCTGTCCATGCGAATGTTTCACATTAGGAGCAAACCAAAGACACGCTGTAAACGCAAAAAACAGTTCGTTCGTTTTTTGCAGTATTATTGTGCGTTTGTCGTAAGCCGCGTGAACATATTATAGGTTACAATTTCGATCATGCTTCATATCTTTTTTAAGTTATTGAATTAGCCATATTAAATTTACTAAAGATGATATGTACTTAAAACATACATATATTTATTTATTTTTAAACGTGTGTATGTATCATATGGCACCTAAGATGCGTTTGAGTATCGTGTGTAATTCTTATCAAATCTCCTGTCTTTAAAGTTTACTTCCGATTTAAATTTATCAGCCTTGTTTGTATTATAATATCAACAAATGCGTAAGTATGAACTGTCTCGTTACAATATAAAACAAACCAGTAAAATATTGCCACGTTAAAAAACAAAAACATTACAGATATGTCGAAAAGAGAGGCGTGTATTTGTGAATATTTTACAACAAATAATTGAATGGTTAAAATAAATTAAAATAGCTACCTCTGATTACCGGGCCCACAGCGGTTTTCTAATTCACGTAACGTTGCTTTGACATGTTGGATTGAAAACCAACCTGTCCCATCATTGGATGTTATGTGTTTTTTGACATCCGAACATGCGCTATATAATAAAAGATATATACATGTATAACATAATTTATAAAATCAAACAATGTTTGGTATAATATTTGTATGTGCGTGAAACAAAACATAACGTTTACAAAGCAAAACTCACAATAACCGTTCACTTATACATTATTGTGCTTCAGATGTTTTGTTTTGTTTTTCATTTATTTGTAATTAAACATTGTACGCTTTTCTATTCAAATACCTCTGCAAGTTTGTAAGCGCATGCAGGATACCTTTAGATTCATCAACGCTGAAAAAGTGCCTAGAAGATTAAACAAAAATACAAATGTAGTATAACACATAGGAAAACAAACAAACATGAGGAAAAAGTCAAAGATTAAACATCTTACAAACATGCATGGGCAATTAAAACATATGTAATACGCACAAATAAGGTGCATTACATAAACAAATAACAGGGTAATGTGCAGAGCATAACAAAGTTCATGTTTTAGCTACAAGAATACTATGAAACAACGCATTGTCGTCTATACAAATTGTTAGGCATTTATGAAAAAGGCCAGTTTTTTTCCATTATTAAAGCGTATATTACAAAAGAAAATATTACCGCAGTGTAATGGTTCAATAGATTATCGATTATGTTAACATTTTACAAAGTCGAATTGTATTAACTTGGAGGCGATTTCAATTTTTATTATCTCCCACCGATGGTATATTTGTTATTTTGTAGAAAAACGTTTGAGAATTGCAATGATAAAAAGAAAAGGTTTGGGTACCAAATACCAAACAAGTATTTAAGATATAGACACATTTTACACATAGGCATAACATTTTTTTAAACAATTTGTATTGTATCGAATGTTTTTTGCAAATAAACAACGATTTGTAATTCTTATGCATTTTTCAACTTAAACACACTCTGCTTATTGGTAATTGTTATTAAGTTTTCTATGCACATTTTAGTATTGGAAGTACTTTATGTTGTTTTATTTCGATGCACAATAATTTTGTCCGTTACAAACTACATTCATAATGATACACGCTTTCAGGTACCAACAATGCTAGATGGTTGACAGCAATTGATGTCACATTTTAGTGTTAAGTTCGATTTCATAGATTATGTTGATCCTAAGCTTTCAAATCGTGAGAGGATTTCTTATCCCCCCTCCCCCAATGTGTGTTTTTCTACATTCTGCATTTTACCTCATTAATTAAAATTTTTGAGACAATCATCATTTGATGAAACCGGTTACAATACAAAACTAATCAACAAATAATATGTACTTTTTTCGGATCCATTGCGCATTACATTCACAAAGTGACGCTATTTTAAAACAAACATGTCTGATTGAAATAAAAAAAATGTAAACGATTTAAGTCGAAGTCTATCCAATAACTTAAACTTTGTGCGATTTTTTGTTTAGTGTTTAAAAATTGCTGTTTCGATAATTGTTTGATTTAAAGAAATGTATTGATGCATATATATAAATTAAAGAATATATTATAAAATAGAATGTGCAATTTATATCTAGTCCATGCGAATGTTTCACATTAGGAGCAAACCAAAGACACGCTGTATACGCATACAAAGTTCGCTCGTTTTTGCAGCATTATCGTGCGTTGGTCGTAAACCGCGTGAACACATTATAGGTAAACAATTTCGAGCATGCTTCATATATTATTGCATAAACTCTATCTATAATGCCCTCTGGCGGGGTGCAGAAACTTGGCAAAAGGTGGGCTTGAACAGAAGAAATCGTGTATAAACAAGGCGATTCACGTGCCGTTCAAGCGCTGTTATGTGTGGTTCATATCCATAAATTAAAATGGCATTGAAAACAATATGTCTTGTACATTCGATATCGGCAAAATAATTCATGATTTGTTACTTTGCGCAGCTGCATTTCAAAGTTGCATTAATTCACTGTTTAAACACATTTAAATCGAAAACTGCCTATCCGAAGGTAAAGCCTCGTCTTTTCTGATGATGACCGAGTGAGGCATATGTAAAACACAACCTTGAACTGTTTGACGTCATATGAAATAATCGAATTATTTTGTCGATGTCGAATGAACAAGACATATTTTTTTCAATGTTATTTTAATTTATGTTAGTATGTGTGATTTGTTTATGCAATAATAGCGAAAATACACATTTTCTCGGACAGGATCATCTGCGGGCGCTCTCAAAATCTGTTCCTGCCCTCGTTCTGCGCACTCAGGCAGGAACGGATTTTTCGAGCGCCCGCAGATCATCACGCCCTCGAAAACGTGTATTATCCCTATATTGTTTAAGTTTATTGAATAAGCCATATTCAATGTTCTAAAGATGATATATACATAAAACATGTATTTATTTTTTTAAACGTGTACATGTATCATATGGTTTCTAAGATGCGTTTGAGTATCGTGTGTTATTCTTATAAAATCTCCTGTCTACAAAGTTAACGTTCGATTTAAATTAATCAGCCTTGTGCCTATTATAATAACAACAAATGCGTAATTATTAATTGTCTCGTTACGAAATAAAGCAAACCTGTACAATATTGTCACGTTTAAAAAAATATTACAGATATCTCGAAAAAATAGGCGTGAATTTCTGAATATTTCACAACAAATAATCGAATGGTTAAAATAAATGCAAATAAGTACCTTTGATCAATGGGTGTACAGCGGTGTTCTAAAACGCCAAATGCTGCATTAGCATTTCGGATTGAAAACCAAACTGCCCCATCATTTAATGTCATATTTTGTTTGACATCCGCACATGCACTAAATAATAAAACATGTATATGACATAATAAATAAAATCAAACAATCGAAAAAAGCTTGATATGATAATTTCATGTGCGTGAAACAAAACATAACGTTTACAAAGCAAAACTCACAATAGCCGTTCACGTATACATTAATGTGCTTCATATGTCTGTTGTTTTATTTATTTGTAATTTAATGTATGCTTTTCTAATCAAATACCTCTGCAAGTTTGCAAGCGCATGCAGGATACCTTTAGATTCATCAACACTGAAAAAGTGCCTAGAAGATCAAACAAAAATACAAATGTAGTATAACACATAGGAAAACAAACAAACATGAGGAAAAAGTCAAAGATGAAACATCTAACAAACATGCATGGGCAATTAAAACATATGCAATACGCACAAATATGGTGCATTAAATAAACAAACAACAGGGTTATGTGCAGAACGTTACACAATTCATGTTTAAGCTACAAGAATACTATGAAACAACGCATTGTCGTCTATACAAATTGTTAGGCATTTATGAAAAAGGCCAGTTTTTTTTCCATTATTAAAGCGTATATTTCTAAAGAAAATATTTCCGCAGTGTAATGGTTCAATAGATTATCGATTATGTTAACATTTCACGGAGTCGAATTGTATTTTGTAGAAAATCGTTTGAGAATTCCAATGATAAAAGGAAAAGATTTGGGTACCAAAGACCAAACTAGTTTTTTAAGATATAGATACATTATGCACATAGGCGTAACATTTTTGAAAACGTCAGGACACCACATACTTATCATCTTATTTGCACTATACGTTGGATAACAAGTAAACACAAACTAACTTCATTTTAAATCTATTTTTTCCATATTACATTTATTCTATTAACTTGATTAGCGAAACATTGTTTTAGCATGTGGAATCTTACTGCATTTTTTGCAGCGGGCTTGTAAACAAAATAAATGCCAACAAATCTTTAAAAAAAAACACAACAAAATACTATGACAGATATACAATTTCTTATTAGATGAACCATATAACTGTGTTTTCTAAACACATAAATATTTAAAATGAATTGGTCATATAATTTGTATATCAGCAAAATAAAAATATGTAAACCATGGAATTTTGAACAAGAATCTTCATAATAGGTCGATATCAATAACCATCTTAATGTAACCATAGTGCTGTTTTATTACTCATATTTATTTATCCATTCTTACCAAAATGTGTTAAAGCAATGATTAATAAGATACATCAATACAAAAATCATTATTTCGCTTTGTGTCCTCTTTATCTTTAATAAATTAATTCAGAACATCAACATAATATCATGATTGTATTTTTTTTTATGTTGTTCAAAAATGGGCTTTAAACCGAAATAAGTTGAACTTAAATCATTAAAGTATATATATCTAAAACATAATTCATTAGAATAAATAAATACTTGTTAGGACAAGGAAAAATAAGTTAATAAGTTTAAGACAAAAAAAGGTTTACGCTCTACATGTGTGCATTTTCTGACAGTGACCAGAAACATAACTATTATTAAAATTTATGTACAACTGTCAAATAATAATTATAGTTATAAACTCTTCATTTGAAATCAAATATGACAGATTTGTTTTGAAAATCCACATGACAAAATAGCAGAAACTCCAAGATCAATGTTATTTTTTTGTACTGATGTTCCAAATAATCTTTGTTATATCACATACTGAAATTAGGAGTGTTCGATAAGGTGTGTCTCTTTACAGTTCTTAACACTTACAGATACGCTTTTTTTCTTTATTTAAGCAACCAGTAAATGCATGTAACTTCCGGTAAAGGTAATATTTAGTGTAAATACATCTTGAAATACCACTTAATTTACAAAAAGTAGGTCATGATACCCTCACATTTATTAGCAAGTTCCATTGTGTTTTACCTTCAAGAATACTCCTTCAAATATATTACAGCGGATACAAACCAAGTACTCTCTAATATTAGGAAGAGCTATGAAAAAACCTCAATCTAAGCACTGTTTCTGAAGTATTGCATATTTTTTTTGTTTTGAACAGGGCGGTTACACTAAATAATACGGAAATAAAACCAAAACAGGAATACATTTTATGCTCACTTAAATAGAAAGTGCGTATAAGATTAGAAGGTATAATGATATAGATACTGATATGGTTACTGCCATACATTCTTTAAATCATATAAGGACACGAATGTTTGAAGATACTTAAGCTTTTCGGTTTGCTTCATAAAAAAGCATGCATCAATCGCTTGTGTAGGGATTTCGTTTTGTGCGCTTTTAATGTTGTTTTACGTATAGCCTGTCTTACCTTCCCCTGACACTACGTTAATTGATCAGACGCAGAATTATTTGCACCGACAACAACTTGCCATATATAAAGTGACAGATCTGGATGAACTTGCTGACGAGTTAAGTTCTCCAAAGCTCATACACCATCGGTTCCGGACATAATTTGAGTAGATAGACTGTGATGATATTGAATAAACTTCGTAGGTCTGTGCTAATATATATTGAGTTAACTCACTGCTAACGGTAATGTAACTATTCGCCCCATTAACGACTTGCCCCGAGTTCAATAATGGCTGGCGCAATATGATACGGCCATCAAAATATTTATTCTAGAATAATTATTTCATAATGTTCTTCATATATTTCTATATGTCTATGATACTTGTTATAAAAATGTATTATAATTATTATAATTATTATTATAATTATAATAATTATTATTATTATTATTATTATTATTATTATTATTATTATTAAAACTGATTTGACTCGTTGTAAAATGCATCATTTAATATCACATAAAAATTTGGGGTATTTTCAGATCTGCAAAAAAAAACAGACTACAATTCTCCGAACCTTACTGTTTCCTGCTGTAAAGTTCGGCATCACCATGCTTCAAAATAGTATCAAATTATGTAAAAGAGTTGCACGGTTCAATACAGCTTGTCTTGATTGATAAGATTCTGGGATAACGACTCAATTTAAAGGCTTTGTTCTGCAAATGATAATTTACCTGATGTTGGAAAACATCACTGGCATGAAATGCATGCCACAACAGAAAGTTAAACAAATTGAAACGCTTCATGATTGATATTTCGATCTTTAATATATCTTAAACTGACATGTTGGTTAAGTGGTTATTGCTTGAATTTTATTGTAATAGTATTAAAATTTATAATACTAAGTAAAGGGTATAGAGAATCAAGGTTGGTGCCGAGATCGAGAAAGTTTATCCGGTGAGGCTTTGAAAAAGAAATCGATCCCTATTTTTTTCTTTTTCGGGCCGAATCTGATGATCTTTTTCCATCTCGACACCAATTATGTATTCGATTTATCCTGCTTCATTTTTAGCATAGTTGCGTTACTCAACTATGCTTTTGTTAGAGCTTCATTTCGAAAACCGACATGGAACGGTTGACCATTATGAAGCCTTACCTGATCAAAAATCAGACGAAATATCTTTTAAATATAGTATATGGTAATTCTTACATTTTTTTATTACGAAACGTTTTTCTAACGTTTTCTTCCAAGAATATTGCTGACACCGTTTTTAGTGAATTTTTCTAAGCCCGTTTTACGTGAAAAAACCTTCTAAAAAACTAAAACAAAATTCGTTCGTAAAACAATAATGTTCTTGTTGATAGTAACCTCACACCTACTTTCTATCTCTTTGTTTACTGTTCTGGAGAGGTCAAACGTTTACATAACTGAATTCATTAGGCCCTGGTTTAAGGATATGTAAAATTTCATTGGTTAATTATAAATGGAAATTTACATATTCTCAATAGGACTTGCCTTTCTATGGATTTGATAAAGTAGAGTTTGAAAGTAATAGAGATGTGTTAATTGAAATTAAAATGATTTACTTTGAGCCAGAAATTAACGTTACGAGTAGAGCTAACGGTTTAAATGTGGCATCGAATTTAAGGGGTGTTGCTGCAGTTTTGCTGATTTTTTTCCATCTTATAACTTTTGCTCAAAAATTATATTCAAGTACTACATACAAATACTATATGAAAAATGAAATAAAAACATAGGGTCACCGGCCTTGTTTTGATTTTATTCACCATTATATAACATGTACTTTTTCATTAAAACTGAAAAATCTCTAATTGCATAAAAATGATTAATAACCTATGAAATTGGCAACATATTGATATTATATAAGCTAATATATATCATATACCATTTAATTAAACCACAAACTCCCAAAAAATGGAGAACACAAGTTAAATTTTAAGAAATTTAATTTTTATAATTTTTATGTCACCCAAAAAAACGTCAATTTTTTACTATTTTAACCACAAAAATGGAAGTTAAAAAAGTTCTATCTAATAACTTTTTGCGAAACTGCTCAAATATGTTCATCTACGTATTGTTATCATAAAACAAAAATAAAAAAAGGGGGTCACCGCACTTTTAACAGAGATTTTTTTGTTTAACTATCCCTACCGTCTATGTCAAATTTCCTACAATACAGCAATTAGGCGAAACCCAAGTACCGGTACATATCTTGTTAGAGATAGGCATAAACATTATATGTTGTTTACAATCTTAATTGTGATCACAACGGCTTACTAAAAACACAACACTAATACAATATTTAATCACAAACATAAGACCATACAGAATCAAACTCGACCTTAATCATCAATAACAGGGACTTGTTGACAGATTTCGACATGTTTTGAAGTTTGTGATTAAATGATTTAAATTGAATAATGTAAACAAGAGAACTAAAGAGCTCCAGGAAAAAAACAAGAATGAAATAAAAGAAAGAAAAAAAGAATTTAAAAAAGTTAACCGCACCTGGGATCGAACCACTGAGCACCTATTATGAACCTACTCGGTCATTAATTTGTGATGATTCTGATAACAAAACTATTGGGTTGTGATAATAGCATCGGTGTTGCTATAAATTTATCCTCGGTTAAATATTCTGCCGAATGGATTCGCGCGAATTCTGGACGAGTGTTGAGCTGTAAAATATTAAATTTGAAAGCTGTAAATGTATCAAGTCGGAAAAGAAAACGGATGATTGCATAATGGTATGCGTGAAATAATGTAATTCTACGTATTAATTATCATAGTTATGTCATTTTGTAACCATTCACATTCGTCACGATTTTTAATTCCCGTTTCTCAAAATAGAACATTTTGGTAGCATGAATCAACAAGGGAGGCGACTCGTGATGTCACAAATCGTTTAGGTCACAATGTACTAAATGTTTTTCCTATATATTTCAATGTAGAAGCGACAACTTGAAGCGAAAATAAATGCAACATTTTGCACATGGAGACCCCCATAACCATACCTTTTCTTAAAGGGCATTCTAAGCTGAATCGATTTAAGCAATAAAAAAGATATGTCATGTTCAAACCAAAAAAGAGTCAAATCAAAATCGACTGTGTTTGCACATTCTTATTTTCGGCCGTTTTCTAGTGGATATTAACCTTTTTCAGTGCCATTTTTTACTTAAATCTCTAACTTTATCATTTTTCAGGATTTCAGTAGTGAACACCTATGCTTACCCCATCAATATCACCAAACTATTAAACCAGAACAACAGTCTAAAGATTAAAACATGATTTCGAGTAAAATATGATGTCTTTTTTAGAGAGTATAGCCCTTCATGACTCAATTATTTAGTATATTGTAACCTTAAACATTTACTTCAGCAGCAACTTCCCTGTTTCTTGCAACTAGGCTTGCAGCGCCATCGGTGCTCTCGTTAATTATACCGTTAACACATTTGTATCAAAGACAAATGATTATTAAAAAAAATTGACATAACAAAATAATTATTCTGGTCAGGCCTCCTACATGTATACACCATTCGTGACGACCGAATAACTACCGATTGTGTCACGTAAATAATAGTTATATATTAAACTGTTCCTTTTAATACATTCCTATTTAAAATATGAGAAGAAATAAAACACGAATCGAGAATGTGATATTTTTATTGTTATAAATTAAAAACATATACGATAGCAAAATAAACACTTAATCGTATTTGAACATTCAATTTAACACACTGGCGTGCACATTCAGTCTATGTCAACGGATATACATAAAATTGAGCAACACATCAAAAAAAGAATCGAAAATTCATAACACCATTTAAGCTTTGACAGGAGTCATCAAAAAACTCAATTTAGTAAAAACGATACGCTTACCACAATTACATCTTTAATCCAATGCGTATAACAATTAAGTTACAACGATACACTTTCATTATATTCTTCCATCCCTTTATCGATTTTTTTTTTAAATCACTTTTGTTTTCTATCGAACATAACAATAAATGATGCATGATAAAAAATACGTTTTGGATTCGTTCGATGCTTTAAACAATATTTTAATGTTAAAAAAAACACCACGTCCAAATTGTTGTCCCCAAAATGTTTGAATGTTTCGTCACAGAAATGGCGCCACACGAGATACATCATACAATGCGTAATCAAGTAAATAAAAAGAAAAATATGCAAAACTGGTTCTGTAAAAATATTGTTAGGAAGAAACAAACTAGCATGATATGTAACATTAACGATAACACATGTCAGAGCGTTTGCTGTGACATTCATGATGCGTCTCAATTACTACAAATTCAAATACTAGAACACGTACTGCGCGTAGGAATACTTTCCGACGGTATATCACGATCAAGTGATCTACTGCCGGAAATCAACTAGTTTATTCGGTCACTGCTTAATCATGTCACTGTTTGCAACAGAGGCAGGATAAAATTATTTATATGTATGTTTAATTATCTACAGTAGTATTACCATTGTCATAGGTGTTTATGTTGTGTTAAATATATTATCATTTATAAATGTAAAGTTGTTGTTAATATCTCGATTGCATGACGATGAACAAGATATCATAGTATGGAATCATACGTTGCTTTAAGCTCCATATATTATTATAGATTGATTTTTAGGAAAACAAATCGTAGAACTGAAAATTTATTGATTATACACACGATTATTTAACTAACAATCTTGACAAGCTTTCTGGATCAATACAAGCTATTTACAGTCAGTCAACCAGTTTAGAATAACCCGGCAAATAACGTTAATTCTTTTGACCACAATAAGTTCTTTCAGGATTTAGTGTCAATGTGAGAAGATGTCAAAATAAAGGGTAAAATTTATTTTGTATGATAACAGATTAGGCCAGACGGCATATGCATTTTTTTGACAAAAATAGCCAATTAAAGTTCAACCTTCGGAAAGTTATTAAAAATAATTCAACTTACATAATGAGTATTTCAAAACATTGTCATGGCATTTGTTTTCAAACAGCAAAAAGTTTATTTGAAAATAATAAAGCCTTCTATATCAATATGCACATTTGAAAACATTACTCATTCAATCAGTTCCGGTTAACTTTTTGCCGCATGTATATTTAATTCACATAAAAACGACTTTATATTAATCGTTTTTGCATTTTCGAATAGATATGGAAATTCAAAATCATTTAACAACTTTGTAACATTCGATACATAATTGTTTTACCCTTAATCACAATCATGTATTTACATACAGAAGGTGTCTACCTAATTCACCATACACCGTTGCATTAAATGTGTTGCTTTTAACATTTAACAACCTTTTGCAAAATTGTAAGTTAATGCGTTCAATATTTTCAATTTATTAAAACCCCTTAAATCTGATGCATAATTTAAGATAGAGCCTACAAAGGCATCAAACAGTTGGCCCAATATTCTAGGTTAAGGATCGTACTGTACGGTTTGCATGTATAAACAAAATATTCATAGCCTCAAGAGCTTTTCCTTCTTACTGCTCCTGGTTTAATAAAACAAACTACCAGTAAGTAGTATTAATAACAGTGCCAAGATAGTTAAAATTTTCGACGACTTCTATAGTTTTTCCATTAAATGTCCATATCTCATCTTGACGAATTCTACCCCTTTTACGGAAAACCATTACTTTTGTTTTGCTAGTATTAGCAGTAAGTCCCCATGAGTTACATTTAAGGTAAACATTGTATAAATGAGATTGTATTTTTTGGTACGTACTTTCCTTCATGATATGGATACCTCACCGCCATTGCGGCTCTTCGTTCGCACCGCGCTTCCGTCGATGTAGAGGGTATCGTATATCAGGTATGCTCGCCTTGCCTCTTTCATCTGTGGCACTAATTAACGTCGTTTTTCGATAACGTCCTGTGGAAATTGAACGAAAACAGATTGAGTTGTTTTGATGGCTGTATCCTGTTTTTACTTATTTTGATATTGTAATATTGTTCGACTGAGTTGCAAAGGATTATTATGCGGTTGAATAATAATGTTATGATTGAATTGGATGTCTAGCCAGATTTCGTTCTGAACATCTTTTATGCTTACGTTTGGCGGATGTTGGATGAAATTGCTTGTTTAAACATATTATGAACATCGCCGTTTTGTAAGAGTTACTAACCTGAAACTTACTAACTCAGTTGGAGAATGTTCGCCGCCTATGTTTGTAGATACAAAAAAGTGTAATCGTTTTCTTGTTTTACTTGTTAACATATTAGTAATAACGTTGTTAGAGTGTCACAAGTATGTTATATTACTTTATCTCATTTTGATTAACCTTTTATGCCCCATGTAGGGTGGCATATAGCAATCTGCCCGTATGTTTGTCTGCCAATATGTCCGTCTGTCCGTCCGGCATTCCCTTTTTAAAGAGGCCGTTCAGTGTCTCAAGATCACATCCTCTTGAGTAAATATTGACCAAAATAAGAGGGCCGGTTCTTATCAATAACCAATTTATTGCTAATGCCTCAACAGTTAAAGTCATTTTAGTAACAATAGGTATTATATATCTTCCTTTGAGCTTGCATGACTTTTTAGCTGAACGAAATTCACTGGGGAGATATATCATGTTTAATGTATTCAATGCGTATCAACTCTCCCCAAGTTCGTTTCTTTGTTTTTAACTGACATGATCAAAGAAGCACAAATTGCTTTGTGTGAAGGCCATATTAAAGAACAATAGGTTTGTTCATTTATGACTGCCTTTTGTTCGCTAATGTTTCTTTTAAAATTGGAATTTAAAACTGCAAAGTCATTTGAAATTGACATACTTTTAATATAAAGAAGTGAAACTCCAGAAGCTGCAGCAGTATTGCAGTTTTATCATACACACATTTGTGGTCCTTTATTTATGGCAAGGAACCAATTGCCAAAACGGTACAGTACGGCACAAAACGAAACAACATATACACATAGTAGAATAAAGCTGGGGTCACCGCCTGTGACTAATTACTGTGTTATATTTGTTGAACAATTATATCATAGACCAATAAAGATAAGAATTATTGGACCAATACTTCATAACAATTCAGATAGACAATATAATTTAGAAACTAGTTCATGCCAATTTAATACTTCGCTTCAAATATTATTAAATATACCGAAAGTCTCACCGACTTAGACAGAACTTTTACTTTAGCACTTGTTTGTAGCAAATGAATTCATTAATACAATAATTATAATTGTAATTTGTAACATACTTTTCCACGTCAAATGATAATCAAAGAACAACAAATGTATAATTGTTTGGTTGAAGTATAATCTTGATTTATTATCAAAATGATTATTTTGTTTAATGAGATCTATAATGATTGACTTGTTATTATAATCATCCCCATTTTTACGAATTTTCATGAATCTCAGAAACCCCTGCGGAAGTATGATCCAGGGAAATGCCGGGTAAACAGAAAAATCACACCCTTTAACTTTTTCATATGTGAATTATATTAAATACAAATTGCAATACCCGTTATTAGTATGGCAATATATTGTAATATGTGTTTTGCTGTATCGTTGCGCCCCTTAATATTATAAATCAGTTAAGTTTAAAACAAAACCCAAGTATTTGTAACTGAACAGTTTAAGTCATTTTAGAAACAATAGGTATTATATATCTTCCTTTGAGCTTGCATGACTTTAGCTGAACGGAATTTACTGGGGAGAGATATCATGTCTTATGTATTCAATATAAAGAAGTGAAACTCCAGCTGCTGGAGCAGTATTGAAATCGTATTACAAGCAATTAGTTGGTCCTTTATTTATGGCAAGTGACCGATTGCCGAAACAGTACAAAACAGCACAATACAGCACAATACAAAACAACATAAACACAAATAAGAATAAAGCTGGGGTCACCGCCTTGGAACGGTCAATGCAACGCATTGGGGGTTTAAACCTGGTTATAGAGCGCTCAACCTCACACTTGGCCCAGCAATATTCATAATACATTTAAGTGTAAATAAAAATTAACGTCATAGCATTGTAACTCAAATTAAACAATAATAAAAGGGAATTAAAACGCATTCAATTTAATTACTATTTAATTACTCAATTGCATTGAAGATACAAGAGTAACAGAGTTACAACTTTTTGACGAACGATCAAATAAAACTATTAACAATTGTCAACTACATTCCTTCTTTATAGAAAAAGATTTGAGAATATAGCGTCACGGAGTTAATATTTTAGATAATCNTGAAACGGACATACTTTTAATTACTGTGTAAAGTTATATTTGTTGAACAATTATATCATAGACCAATAAATATAAGAATTATTGGACCAATACTTCATAACAAGTCAGATAGACAATATAATTTAAAAACCATTTCATGCCAATTTAAAACATCGCTTAAAAATATAATTAAATATACCGAAAGTCTCACCGATTTAAACAGAACTTTTACTTGAGCACTTTTTTGTAGCAAATGAATTCATTAATACAATAATTAAAATTCTAATATGTAACATACTATTCCACTTAAAATGATCATCAAAGAACATCAAATGTATTATTGTTTGGTTGAAGTATAATCTTGATTTATTATCAAAATGATTAGTTTGTTTAAAGAAATCTATAATGATTGACTTATCATTATCATCATCCCCATGTTTTACGAATTTTCATGAATCTCAGAAGCCCCTGCGAAAGTATGATCCAGGAAAATGCCGGATAAATGGGAAAATCACACCTTTCAACTTGTTCATATGTGAATTATATCAAATACAAATTGCAATACCCTTTATAAGTATGGAAATATATTGTAATATGTGTTTTGTTGTATCGTTGCGCCCCTTAATATTATAAATCAGTTAAGTTTCAACCAAAACCCAATAATTGGTACTGAAAAGTTAAAGTCATTTTAGTAACAAGAGGTATTATAAATCTTCCTTTGAGCTTGCATGACTTTTTAGCTGAACGGAATTCACTGGGGAGAGATATCATGTTTAATGTATTCAAGGCGTATCAACTCTCCCCAAGTTCGTTTCTTTGTTTGTAACTGACATGATCAAAGAAGCACACATTGCTTTGTGTGAACGCAATATTAAAGAACAATATGCTTGTTCACTAATGACTGCCTTTTGTTCGCTTATGTTTCTTTTTAAATTGGAATTTAAAACTGCAAAGTCATTTGAAACTGACATACTTTTAATTACTGTGTAAAGTTATATTTGTTGAACAATTATATCATAGACCAATAAAGATAAGAATTATTTGACCAATACTTCATAACAATTCTGATAGACAATATAATTTAAATACTAGTTCATGCCAATTTAATACTTCGCTTTAAAATATAATTAAATATACCGAAAGTCTCACCGATTTAAACAGAACTTTTACTTTAGCACTTTGTTTGTAGCAAATGAATTCATTAATACAATAATTATAATTTTAATTTGTAACATACTATTCCACTTAAAATGATCATCAAAGAACATCAAATTTATAATTGTTTGGTTGAAGTATTATCTTGATTTATTATTAAAATTATTTTTTTGTTAAATGAAATCTAAAATGACTGACTTGTCATTATCATCATCCCCATTTTTACGAATTTTCATGAATCTCAGAAACTCCTGCGAAAGTATGATCCAGGGAAATGCCGGATAAACGGACAAATCACATCCTTCAACTTTTTCATATGTGAATTATATTAAATACAAATTGCAATACCCGTTATAAGTATGGTAATACATTGTAATGTGTTTTGCTCTATCGTTGCGCCCCTTAATATTATAAATAAGTTAAGTTTAAACCAAAACCCAATTATTGGTAACTGAACAGTTAAAGTCATTTTAGTAACAATAGGAATCATATATCCTCCTTTGAGCTTGCATGACTTTTTAGCTGAACGGAATTCACTGGGGAGAGATATCATGTTTAATGTATTCAAGGCGTATCAACTCTCCCCAAGTTCGTTTCTTTGTTAGTAACTGACATGATCAAAGAAGCACAGATTGCTTTGTGTTAAGGCCATATTAAAGAACAATATGTTTGTTATCTTATGACTGCCTTTTGTTCGCTTATGTTTCTTTTTAAATTTGAATTTAAAACTGCAAAGTCATTTGAAACGGACATACTTTTAATTACTGTGTAAAGTTATATTTGTTGAACAATTATATCATAGACCAATAAATATAAGAATTATTGGACCAATACTTCATAACAAGTCAGATAGACAATATAATTTAAAAACCATTTCATGCCAATTTAAAACATCGCTTAAAAATATAATTAAATATACCGAAAGTCTCACCGATTTAAACAGAACTTTTACTTGAGCACTTTTTTGTAGCAAATGAATTCATTAATACAATAATTAAAATTCTAATATGTAACATACTATTCCACTTAAAATGATCATCAAAGAACATCAAATGTATTATTGTTTGGTTGAAGTATAATCTTGATTTATTATCAAAATGATTAGTTTGTTTAAAGAAATCTATAATGATTGACTTATCATTATCATCATCCCCATGTTTTACGAATTTTCATGAATCTCAGAAGCCCCTGCGAAAGTATGATCCAGGAAAATGCCGGATAAATGGGAAAATCACACCTTTCAACTTGTTCATATGTGAATTATATCAAATACAAATTGCAATACCCTTTATAAGTATGGAAATATATTGTAATATGTGTTTTGTTGTATCGTTGCGCCCCTTAATATTATAAATCAGTTAAGTTTCAACCAAAACCCAATAATTGGTACTGAAAAGTTAAAGTCATTTTAGTAACAAGAGGTATTATAAATCTTCCTTTGAGCTTGCATGACTTTTTAGCTGAACGGAATTCACTGGGGAGAGATATCATGTTTAATGTATTCAAGGCGTATCAACTCTCCCCAAGTTCGTTTCTTTGTTTGTAACTGACATGATCAAAGAAGCACACATTGCTTTGTGTGAACGCAATATTAAAGAACAATATGCTTGTTCACTAATGACTGCCTTTTGTTCGCTTATGTTTCTTTTTAAATTGGAATTTAAAACTGCAAAGTCATTTGAAACTGACATACTTTTAATTACTGTGTAAAGTTATATTTGTTGAACAATTATATCATAGACCAATAAAGATAAGAATTATTTGACCAATACTTCATAACAATTCTGATAGACAATATAATTTAAATACTAGTTCATGCCAATTTAATACTTCGCTTTAAAATATAATTAAATATACCGAAAGTCTCACCGATTTAAACAGAACTTTTACTTTAGCACTTTGTTTGTAGCAAATGAATTCATTAATACAATAATTATAATTTTAATTTGTAACATACTATTCCACTTAAAATGATCATCAAAGAACATCAAATTTATAATTGTTTGGTTGAAGTATTATCTTGATTTATTATTAAAATTATTTTTTTGTTAAATGAAATCTAAAATGACTGACTTGTCATTATCATCATCCCCATTTTTACGAATTTTCATGAATCTCAGAAACTCCTGCGAAAGTATGATCCAGGGAAATGCCGGATAAACGGAAAAATCACATCCTTCAACTTTTTCATATGTGAATTATATTAAATACAAATTGCAATACCCGTTATAAGTATGGCAATACATTGTAATGTGTTTTGCTCCATCGTTGCGCCCCTTAATATTATAAATAAGTTAAGTTTAAACCAAAACCCAATTATTGGTAACTGAACAGTTAAAGTCATTTTAGTAACAATAGGAATCATATATCCTCCTTTGAGCTTGCATGACTTTTTAGCTGAACGGACTTCACTGGGGAGAGATATCATGTTTAATGTATTCAAGGCGTACCAACTCTCCCCAAGTTCGTTTCTTTGTTAGTAACTGACATGATCAAAGAAGCACAGATTGCTTTGTGTTAAGGCCATATTAAAGAACAATATGTTTGTTATCTTATGACTGCCTTTTGTTCGCTTATGTTTCTTTTTAAATTTGAATTTAAAACTGCAAAGTCATTTGAAACTGACATGCTTTTAATTACTGTGTAAAGTTATATTTGTTGAACAATTATATCATAGACCAATAAAGATAAAAAATATTGGACCAAAACTTCATAACAATTCAGATAGACAATATAATTTAAAAACTATTTCATGCCAATTTAATACTTCGCTTTAAAATATAATTGAATATACCGAAAGTCTCGGCGATTTAAACATAACTTTTACTTTAGCACTTTGTTTGTAGCAAATGAATTCATTAATACAATAATTATAATTGTAATTTGTAACATACTATTCCACCTAAAATGATCATCAAAGAACATCAAAATAATTGTTTGGTTAAAGTATAATCTTGATTTATTATCAAAATGATTATTTTGTATAATGAAATCTATAATGATTGACTTGCTATTATAATCATCCCCATTTTTACGAATTTTCATGAATCTTAGAAACCCATGCGAAAGTATGATCCAGGGAAATGCCGGATAAACAGAAAAATAACACCCTTCAACTTTTTTATATGTGAATTATATTAAATACAAATTGCAATACCCGTTATTAGTATGGCAATATATTGTAATATGTGTTTTGCTGTATCGTTGCGCCCCTTAATATTATAAATCAGTTAAGTTAAAACCAAAACCCAATTATTGGTAACTGAAAAGTTAAAGTCATTTTAGTATCAATAGGTATTATATATATCCACAAGTTCGTTTCTTTGTTTGTAACTGACATGATCAAAGAAGCACACATTGCTTTGTGTGAACGCAATATTAAAGAACAATATGTTTGTTCACTTATGACTGCCTTTTGTTCGCTTATGTTTCTTTTTAAATTGGAATTTAAAACTGCAAAGTCATTTGAAACTGACATACTTTCAATAACTGTGTAAAGTTATATTTGTTGAACAATTATATCATAGACCAATAAATATAAAAATTATTGGACCAATACATCATAACAAGTCGGATAGACAATATATTTTAAAAAACTATTTCATGCCAATTTAATACTTCGCTTTAAAATATAATTAAATATACCGAAAGTCTCATGAAATAGCTTTCAATAGGTTTTCTATCATTTAATTGTAATATAATTTCCATTTTAATAACGTCACTCTTAAATCACGCGTAGCTTAAAATAACGTCGACCGCGTGTGTACTGATTTCTGCTGACGACATCACATATGTATTTTTCTAAGGTCCTAGGCTCTCATTCTGGCTTTTGCAAGCTTTATAGTTTAACCCTTTTTCATAATACAACCTTATTTTAGATTTTTTTTATAACTTTAGAATAACATTGAACACGTCCGTTTAAGAGAATACTTGTGAAATTGTTCAGTGAAAATTTGGTTTATAGTTTATGTGGTTAAAACACCATCACACAAGCAAACTAGGAGATGATGTATACTATTGGTGGTACGTGCCGCTTTTTTCAATGAAGTTAAACTACATGCTGTATTTAATCAATTATTACACTTGTAATTATAATTATAACATACTTACCGATGTAATTAGTTTCCTCAAAGACTGTATGTCGTGTTGGTTTGTTTGGCTCTTACACTTGTATTTGTGTTTGCTAACTGTCAGGCTATATAAACACTATATGGTCAGTTGTTAGTCTGTGACGTGCAATATTCCGTTATAAATCTTGTCCTTCTCTCGCTCTCGTCGTTATGTACTTATTACGATTGTGTTGGATTTCATAGCTGCCAAAAATAGACGAATGCGGAAAACCCGATCTTTAATCACATTTCTTATAACTCGCTTAACTGCTTCGATTGATTTGTATTCAAAAACGGTCGGTGCTCTTTCAATAAACTTTTATTATTCTACCTTCACCACAGGTTATATTATACATGTAAACGAGGCTTTCACAAAAAGAAACTCCGAGATATAGTCATATTACTGGCCGTCTATAAACAAGCCAATAATTGGAAAAAAAACGCGTGTTATATAAGAACTGATATCATAAGTGAAGCTTCAAAGATAACTGCTTTCCGATGATTAAACAATTTAGATTTGGTATAATGTGGGAAATGGTAAAATACTTTTTTAATCTCGTAGGAAGAGGTGATTCAGCTCAATGCCTAATAGTTTGTTTTGTTAAATTACATGTTAAATGAACGTTTTAGTATACCGAAATCTAGTTGTATATGCTTTGAAATTACTTCATTTGTTACGGGTTATGATTAAGTATGATAGATACAATAAATGCATAATAAATGCAAAAGGTAAACACATGTTATACCCCATACAGCAAACGTAACAAAACGGCATATGTCGTTCATTCGTGTTGACGGTTTGTGGTTTTGACGCCCATAAACGTCCTTGATGTTGGGGTGCATCTCCTTGGTGAGTAGAATACAAATGTGCTTATTACATGTGTCTATATAGTTGCCCGTGTGATGCGAACATTGGCAACAACCAACCTGCACGTTTTCCGCGGAAAATGTCCCTTATACTCAAGAGTATGGTCATGTCGGTTGAGAGATACTCTTAGAACCCCCGTCATGAAACAAACTCTTCAGTTTATTATTCAGGGTCAACCAGTTGGGAAAAAAGGCACAGTTCGGTCAAAGGGCTCGTGAATCCATTCATCTGGATCTTAGCATTGCAAAAGGGATTGAGCATAAAATCAATAGCTTAAATGATTATGTCTCGAAGCAGTTTGATATTATCCTACGATTTGCAAGCAATAAATACTTACTATAATATAAACTCAGGAAACAGTCCTTAGTTATACATGTTGTATCATCAGTTTTCGTGTAAGCCATATAATAACAATAATTTGTTTCGGTAATTTTTTTTTTTTTTATTTTCGCCAAAAACGGGAACGTGTTGACCAAATTCTTTTATTTTCACTTTTGATGTTTATTGAATTGCTGGATGCAAAGAAATAATTTAACTCCACATATTCATTGTTATAAACTTACTCATATGATCCATTGACACGACAAGAAATGTTCGTACACTGCGAAACCAAAGCATCTTCGAATCGGTTTCTCAAAAAAACACAGTCACAAAATGGATACGCAGATGTTTTTTTAACAATCTTAAAATAGACACGCAGATGGGTTTCTATAACAAGATTAACAGATTGATATTAAATGATTAAATCTGGAATCGAAAACGCTATAGGCTTTAACTTATATCATACAAGATCAATAAAGGGAGGATTAAGTTGAACATGTGACAAATGAATACAATACTCCCGAGCAAACCCAGAGAAACATTATTCCAGGCGTCATTCAGTCGGCTATCAATAAGACGCCAGTTCGACCATGTCCCTTTGGAAGAGTTCCAGACTATCATTGTGGTGACAGAGATGCCCATTAACGATTGTCCGGTGACGTACGTGTACTCCAACATTTACGACTCGAAGCCCGCGTGTCTACTATACGGTCGCTGAAAGTACACTATGATGACGCCTGTGTGATAACGCAATCATGCAGATGTACGACATCGTGCGCGGAACATAACTTCGCTTAGTGCTCAGTGCCGGAGGTCGGGAAAATTATCCAATGTCATTCATATAGTTAAGAGGTGGTTCATATATTTGACGAAGGACATCTTTTCAGTGATCGTGGAGAAATTCCTTCCTGGAAAACAATTGATCCATACGCGCTGCCGTCGTTCGTTCAAACTTTGGATTTATCGAATCGAATACTATATAGAAATTGCTAGCTTAGGCATCATCTTAGTTTTTGTAAATTCGTTCCTTCAATCGTATTTATTGCGGTTTAGTTCACGAGATATTTTGTGGTCTGGAGTATTTCGTAAATATAATTGTTTTATCTTACATTTGAACCAGTACGTAACGTCAGGTTTGTTGTTATGTTCCCGCATTACTGTTGCCCGTCATATACGTTGACGACATTTTAATTGATTCGTTTTCTTACTAATCGATTTAAGCATCAAATTGTTAAGAAGCGTTTTAGACGCTATTACAGGATAATGATCTCAATTTCTCACATAAGTTTTTTTTTACAATCCAAATACATTTTCCTAACAATATTTCAATGGTGCGATATGGGCCAACAGATATGGGTATGGCAAGATACATCTCATATTCGACCCATATTTGTTCAATATTTGTAATTCATGTTGGACGTCTTAGTGTGGTTTGCTTGTTGAAAACTGCCTGTTTGTTGAAGAAATATTGACATTGCAATCGGATTACAACAACGAATAATGTAATTCCCGAAAATATAGTATCTTTGTAGACATTAAACTATGATCATGCAAGACGATAAATTACATGTTTTCTAATCACAGTTCGGAAAAATGAGCAAGATATTTATTATACTGTTAACGCGTTTCGCATATATATTATCCACACATACATATCATCAAATGTGAACCATGTAGAATATTTTTTAAGAACATTATACATTAAGAAAATGGAGCTCGCAAAATGTAAAAGACGCAATAACATTAAATTTGGATTTTCAAAAGAACTCGGAATACAGTTTGGTATTCATAAACACGTATTATCAGGGTTTCCAAACATGTATCACATTGCTGTGGGGGTTTAAAAAGGACTATTTAAACACATGTTATTACGCAATTTTCACCAACGTGCTTATTTACATGTTTAATTTAAAGCAATTGCAACTACATTTGAATTGCTTTTATTTGTCAAACATACATTTTCGCATGAGGGTATTTAATTTAAGATTTCATGGATTTATTACATATCCGCTGGTCAAAGATGTTGGTCGGTTTTTACAATTATTTATCCAAATGTTACCGTCATAAACACAATCGTGATCCATCGACTATCTCCGGAATCCTCCGCAAGATAGGTTTGGCAATACATCGTCTTCTGATTTAGAGTGTCACAAACATACTAAAAGTTTTTTGCACAGCTGTCATTGGACGTGCATTTTTGTATTTTTTTGTTTTAATCTGAACAACGGCATTGACATTTCATAATAAATTAACAACGTGGTTGACAATTGTTATCTGTTTGATTGCATTGGTCATAAACGATATGCATATGTGGAAATTTAATAAAGAAACATACACATGGTATATGTATATTAAAGAATTATGGTTTTCCAAAAGAACTGGGAAATACTTTCTGGGATTCTAGGTACATGTATAATCTGGGTTTCATTACACTAATTTTAATGCAGTGCTAAAATTACGCGATATTCGTTGTAATGGATATCCGGTACTTATCACACTAGAACATTAAAATTATGTGTGATTTTGTTTTCATTAACACGACGCTCGATCAAAATTTATATGTATTATTAACAAATAAGTAGGATTCTACCTGCAAAACAATAAAATATGTGTAGTCTTTGTTTAAACAATTATGGTTTTCCAATACAACTGGAAAATACTATCTGGGATCCTAGGTACACGTATCATTTGGGTTTCCTTACAATTATTTTAATGCAGTGCTAAAGTACGCGATATTCGTTTTTTATGGATATCCGGTTCTTACTCCACAGTATATTAAAATTATGTGTGAATTTCGTTTTAATTTACACGACGCACTTTTTGCATTGATGTTTTTTTTGTATTTTCTGGGTGTTTTTTTTTCTGCATATGTACGTTTTTTTTAAATCGTTTTTGACGCGCGATTGGTTTGTGCTTAATTCATGAAAAAGTGTGAAATAAATTCGGCAAGCCTTCAAACCGATTTAAATTCACAATGCTTTCCATTGATGATCCCAGTTTTGATCACTCTTTGTTTGTTATTGGTGTTCTGTCTTATAAGTAGTGGATAAGAATAGGAGTTTCTCTCTTCACATTGTTTTTGAGTTGCATGGCTCGCTATATTGGCCTTCAATAATGTTTTCTTGAATATAGCCTTTTTTAAATTGTAGGCACTCGTCTGTTCGAAGCTTATAGCAAGTGTTAAGTTTCTTTCAGATCTTATTACTGTCCAACGAGTCTAATGATTTCTTAAAGTCAATGAAGTTGACATAACGTGGACGAAATCATTCGATGTTGTGCTCTCTTAAAATCCGTAGTGTTCCAATGTTTGGTCTTATGTGCACAATCTTCTTGCTATAAATTCTGCTTTCTCCAATATGTGGAGTTATATATTGCTTTAGTATTGATCTTGTATAGTATTACTCTCGCATTTACGTTTACTTGTTATGAATTTCAGCTGAATTACTCTCCAGTTATTTGCGTCTCTCTGATCGCCTTTCATTGGCAGCTTTACTATGCCCCGTGCCTGTAATTTATCGTGAATCTCTTCTGTATCCCTGGTATATTGCTTTCGCTTGTCCCTGGTTCGAATCCCGGTCAGGGCAAATTTCATCAAACTTTTTTTTTAAAGTATCTAAATGACTGCTTGTTTGGTCATTGATTACACAATTTTCCCAAACCATTTCAAGAATGGGTCAATAGTATTATTGTTTATGTCAGAAAGAAGTTGATGTACTTTGTACTAATAAAGTCGCGTTCTTTCATGACAGTTTCTCTGTTTTACATGATTAGTTGTATGCTAATTGTATGATTAGTTGTATGCTAAATATATGATTAGTTGTATGCTAAATATATGCTTAGTGGTATGCTAAATGTATGCTTAGTGGTATGCTAAATGTATGCTTAGTGGTATGCTAAATGTATGCTTAGTTGTATGCTAAATGTATGCTTAGTGGTATGCTAAATGTATGCTTAGTGGTATGCTAAATGTGTGCTTAGCAGTATGCTAAATATATGCTTAGTGGTATGCTAAATGTATGCTTAGTGGTATTCTAAATGTATGCTTAGTGGTATGCTTAATGAATGCTAAGTGGAATGCTAAATGTATTCTTAGTGGTATGCTAAATGTATGATTAGTGGTATGCTAAATGTCTGCCTAGTGATATGCTAAATGTATGCTTAGTGGTATGCTAAATGTATGCTTAGTGGTATGCTAAATGTATGCTTAGTGGTATGCTAAATGTATTCTTAGTGTTATGCTATATGTTTTGGCTTTTACTCACAACAGTGTGGGAATGAACCACCGTGCTGACATTTGCATTTTCCCTCATTATCGCAGAAAGCGCCGTTCGCATGGACGCAACCTTTTTCACCTGTTATGCAGACGGTATTGTGAAAAATCAAATTCTAAACAAACTGTGTTGTATATGTGATTAAGTAAAATAGTGTAAAATGATTAAGACAAGGTCATGTCACAGTTTACGAATTGAGGATCAAGAATATATCATGTTGAACAAGTATGTATTTGAGAAAACACATTTAATTAGTAATCATTGATATACTGTTTGTGAAACAAACTCAATAGTTTCGTTCGAATGATAAACACACATGATTAGTAGTTTTCACTTACAGCATTTGTGGTATGTTTCCCCATATCTGCACTCGCAGGCTTGATCACACGCTTTACAGAACGCTCCGTTGCCGATGTCGTCTTGGCATTTCGGACCTTATAGAAACAGCATTGCGATGTAATTGCTATATTATCAATAATGCTAAAAATCAAAACCCTGAAGTTATTAT
Organism: Dreissena rostriformis; assembly: GCA_007657795.1. NCBI lineage: Eukaryota > Metazoa > Mollusca > Bivalvia > Myida > Dreissenidae > Dreissena > Dreissena rostriformis. The sequence continues at coordinate 402,607 of VMBQ01000272.1, forward strand.
AAGTTATCCATCATATGTTTGAATCAGTGTAATGAGTTGAGGCAACGCCGACCATTGAACACCAAGCACATGGGATAAAAAATAAATGTGAGCGATTTAACATAACTGAAAAGAATAATTAAAGAATGCATTAAAGTGATAAGCAAGAGGTTAATAATTACAGAGGGATAGCATTATTAAGTACTTTTTGCTTAATTATTCACTTAGGTCATTAACAATAGGCTTAACAATTGGGCTGAAAACTATCATACCTACATAGAGTCACAGGCAGGATTCAGGCAAAATATGGGAAATTTTGATAACATTATGATAGTTCATGGTGTCATTAATTAATTGAAGCTAGGCAGTAGATGAAAAATGATAAATATCAACAAATCTATCTGAACAAATGTAAAATCAAGAACAAAATTAGGTACTTTAATAAGTAATGAAGATTTTCCCTGTTTATCACGTGTTAGACCAGGTTTATCAGTATCACCATTCCAATTTTCTTTTAATTTGAATGTCTCAGAAGAACATGTATGGATTTATATACTTGTAAAGCTGACCAAAAAACGAAACACAATCGTATTCGAAATAATTACGAAAATTGTAAGTGAAATAGCTACAAAAGTATTAATGGTTACTGTTCAAATGACATGAAAGGCTGACTGTGACTAGAATATAATCCATTTAAATTATCGTGTTTTTCGATCAAAGGCATAGTTCAGTCCTTCAAATGGCTACTTAAAACACATACCAAAACAACCTGTTTGATGCAGTACTTTTATTCATCGTATTTATAGAACATAAAGACAAGGGTGTAGTTTCAATCACATTATTGCTAAAATGTCAAGGTTAAATTGACCGAAATACACACTTTGTTCGGACCAGAACAATGTGTTCATCGCGTTTGCGTGCAACAGCAAATTTGTATGGCTTTGTTCAACAAAAGAACCCATATTGACTGTCGATTCCTTTAACAAAAGTCAATAATTGAGCATCGCCTGTAAAATCCTCGCCTAATGCATGCGCGTTTAGTATTTTCCAGGTTAGCCTGTGCAGTCCACACATGCTAATCAGTGACGGAACTTCCCGCTTGCATGTTTGTTTTTGGTATAAACAAGTATTTTCTTAGCAAAAATCCTGTTAAGGCTGAAGTTGTCGTCCCTGATAAGCATGTGCGAACTGCGCTCGCTAATCAGAGACTACATCCTTACGCACATGTATTAATCCCGGTTACATGTATCTCATAGAAGACTTATTTGCATATCAGAGGTATCAAATTCTTTAAGGACAATACATAATCATATTTGTTTTTCTATAATCCCAATTTTTTGTATGAAGATGAATATCTTCAAAGAATCATACAACAAGTAACAAGATCAATAAGATGACCAAAACTTATAACAAGTTTCGTTTTTATCCCATCATTGTACTTGCGGTTTTGCACAGAAATTGCTTTTCGACTTTCGGACAGTTCTTTCTATGCAATGTTTATTGCGGTCAAGCATTAAGGATACTTTCGTTAAATTACAAGTTCATTTGTATCCGGAAGGACATTCCCGTGCATACAATTGTGATACTGGCATTGGTCATTCAATTCAAGCACTAGATATTTAACTGATGTCGTATTTTTGTAGATTTTTTAAATTTAAACATAAGCCTTAAAACAGTTTGATAAACAAGACACTGTCAAAGACAAAGCAGCAATCTCCTGCCGGGTTAATGTTATCGGAGTAAAAACAGTATGTCCACCAGACTTTATAACATAACACAATGAAAAAATAAAATAAAGTGCATATTTATCATTACCCCTTTATGTTTACTTATTTTTGTAACCAAAGCATACACAAACTTTGTCCAAAAAACAATGAAACAACGTTCCTATTCCTTATATGGCCCTCAATCCTCAGTCTGAGTTTCTTAGTTAAAAGTAAGTAGTGTAGTTTGTGAGTTATTTCAGGATCCATTTTGTTGACGTACAAACAGACAGGCAGACACAACTGAAATAGCGTGCATATGCCCCATAGTGTCCTCTATCCATATGCCGAGTTTCAACAATATAGCACTGCATTCTTTTTGAGTTATCGCATAATCAAGATTATAGTTTTCATTTTTGTTTTCAGTAAACATAGCACCGCTATTTTGGTGTGACATAAAACATGCGTATGCTCCGTATGGCCGTCTATTCAGAGTCTTGCGTAAGGCAATACTGACAGACGAACGGACCGGAGTTAAAGATATAGTCCCCACGGTTACTTATAGAGTGGACTAATAACTAACCCTTGTTTCAATAAGATCGTTAAAATATGTGTTTATTTTGAACTTTGTATCAATTTCATATATTAACAGATACGCTTACCACGATAGCATGCACAAGAAACATGTCACTTACAGCAGTCAGGGTACCATCCTCCAAATGTACATCCGCACACCCCGACAGTTGTGTAACACTTCGAGCATGTTAGTTTTTGAACAATCAGGACCTGAAAATATGTTTCCACCTTTTGTTATATCAAACGTAAATCTTAAGCATGATGACCAACAAATATATGTATATTTTACGAAAGAAAGATGTTTAAAGGAAAATAACGCTGACTGCGGACAACATGCATGAGGACAATTTCCTTCATGTACTAAACACTGATTATCAGAGCATGGTTATAATTTTAAAACACTTAAAGCCTCTATAACTATCAAAATCAACGAAAACTTCGTAAACGGTTTCATGAAATAAAGTTTCCCCATAAATAATCAGTGTTGCTTATAGCAATAGCCAAACTTTCAACGCTAGCAGTGGTCTGGTAACATATATTTAATGAGATACATAATGCTCTTTTTTATTTGGTTGTGTCACAAAATATTCCATTTTAATTTCCCGCAACGGTATCTATTCCTACTACACACGAACACTAAATTGGTACATGAACATGTGTTGAATATATATTGTACCATATGTTACCAGATCACATCTAGAGTAAAAATATAAGGAACACTGATTATTTATGGGGTAACCTTATTATATGAAACTTTTCACGAAATATTCGTTGATTTTGAGCGTTATAGAGGCTTGCCATATAGATACTGCGTTGATGTTGTGGTTCTTGGATATTTAACATTCATTCTGTTAATCAGCAGTCTATGTCGTCATTTATTGATCGATAAACAGCATTACTCGAAACGTATGTATTATATACCGGTATCCAAGTCAGGCCAAGTTTAAAGCCCCATTTACACTGGTAACATATATTAAACGAGATTCAAAATACTAGTTTCTATTTTTTGTGTCACAATATTTTCTATTTTTAAATTCCTGCAACGATATGTCTAAATACGACAAACGAACACTTAAACGGAAGATGAACATGTGTGGAATATATTGTCCCACAAAAACAGAGAATCTTGTTAAATCGATTTTACCAGACCACATGTTGTGTTGAAATGTTGGCTATTGCTATAAGGAACACTGATTGTTTTATGGTTTAACTTTTTTTAAGAAATATTTTTCGAAATATTCGTTGATTTTGAGTGTTAATACGGATTTTATTCAATCTTTATAATTGTGAATGCATATAGCCGACGGTCCATACACATGACTTGTCTTTTAAGTGCAGTCCTTCCAATGGTCTTTTGATCTGACTTTCATATCAAATATACAAAGATAAACAACACGTTCACCAGCAGAAAAGAAACACTATTAAATCATCTTTTATTAATGTCATGAAACCAATGGTAAAACTACATTTTTGCCAATTCCGTCGCCATACATCTTTGCAATATTGTGTACGTACAACAATCTGGATAAGTTCCTCAATGTTTTCATCGACATCCGCCGCCCTAACCGGTACTACAAGTCACTCCATTCGGGTGCCTACACTCTATAGCGAAAGAGGTGAAATAGTTTACAAGATATTTGCACAAACATACATAACATGTAAACCGTAGTCAGTACAGGTTTTTCAAACGTTCACATGGTCTATGGTATGTAACAACATGAAATACGCGTTCAGCATACACACATTGATATACTACTTTAGAGAAATACATATGTGGATTCGTTCATTTTCTGTGGTGCCACACGTATCGTTTTGGTTAAGTGAACATCTTTTATTTACAGTACAGCCTTATTTCCTGGAGAATCGAACATCCCGATGGAAAATACTTGTTTATCGTTATTATTCAGAAACCGGTTAAGTGAAATCAGTTCATAAATCACTTGAAAACGCGTAATAAAAATATGTTACATAAAATATAGAAATACACATGTGTGTGTTTTTTTACAGCAAATTCCAAATATCTTGTCCTTCAGTGTACCCTTGTTAACTGTCAAACAGAGTCTCGATAAAACGTAACGCTATCTTAAATGAGGTACAAATAGACATAACATTACTTAGTCTAAGGGTTAACAAAATTGTAGTGCTAAACCAACTTCAAACCAGTTGTCGATATAGTTTAAAAGTATATTGTTTTTATTTTCGCTTGACTGCATCGAAATACTAAGACTTATTCGGACGCTATGAAGTCCATTTCTTGTGACGAACTACTAAAATGATTACTGCCGTACGGCGATCTATTTGATAATTTGCGAATATTGACGTGGCATAACAGTGTTTTTAATCTGGTGATTAACTGAGATCCGTATTACATCTTTTTAACTAATAAAAACAATACAGCTCACTGCTGCATGCTGATGTTACATGTCGCTCTACCCTCACGGGTGCAGCACTTTGGGTGACGTCTACAAATATCTCAGTCGCCAAACAGAGCGTGGTCACAGCGAGAAGGCAAACCAACTGTGAATAAACGGACAAGCAGTTAGACATCTGCCAAGTGATTGTCATTCAAATAGTTTCGCTCACCAGCATTTACCTGATACAATCTAACTGTGTTAGCAATAACTAAACATTCAAGTGATTCACGCGTTTAGCGCCAAAATAAAAGATCACGAGACTATACCTCATCAATTTTTATAGATTGAAAAGCGGAAACTATCTATATAATATAGTATTAGGACATGTTTTAAAATGTGTACACATACTGGCCCGTATCGGCTGAAAGTTGGCAAGCTATACACAGTGTAACACGTGTGAGCCAATTTAAATCAATACAGACATCAAGTGTGCAACTGTATGTGAACCGCGCTCTATGAAAACATAGCTTAATGCATGTGCGTTAAGTGTCGTCGTAATGTTTTTTTTTATTACCAACGAATTCATGCAAAGGTTTATTAAATTTGGCTTAAGACTGTATAACACGAAATGTAAGTTATGCTAACCTCATGATAGACCTCAAATGTTCAGGACGTTATTATTGTATTTGTAAGTTTTTTTCTTAAAAACTATTACGGACTGTTTGATCATCCCTCGTACAATATTGTAGTACGTTCAGGTAAGCTAAATTAATTAAGTCTCGATCTGTAAAAATGGGGTTTAATGTTTTTTTTTTTTTTTTTTTTTTTTTTTTATATTTTTANTGTCATCCCAGATTAGCCTGTGCAGTCCGCACAAGCTTATCAGGAACGACATTTTCCGCTGTTAAGATAGTTTTCGTTTAAAGGGAGTCTCTTTTAGCGAAAATCCAGTCTATGCGAAATGTGTCGTCCCAGATTAACCCGTATGGACTTCAAAGCCTATTCTGGGACGTCATTTTACGCAAATGTATACAGCTCCGTTTTCACAGAGCAAGTCTAAAATAAAAACGACTCTTTTTGTATGATAACTGCTCTTGGCCTAATTTTTACGCCAATATCTGAAGGCGTTCAATGTTTGGGTATTCGTAGGGTTATCGAGGTGAATCGCCTTTAATCTTATTAAAATAAATATATCTTAAGAGACATATAACATATTGTTTTTTTTCCGAAACAATGATGATCTGCTCGTTCTTTTAATACTTGTCGCCTCGTCAACTACTAGTACACCAAAGTAAAACGCAGATAGGCACATTTAAGACTTACATGATTGGTGACGTTTTGCTGCGATATCAGGCGAGTCTGATCTAATATAAAAAGTCATCGACCTATAGTATATGTATTATATTTGTGTATACTACATTCTTAACAAAAATAAAGAAGCAAATTATAGCAAAGCATGCATAGCACGCAAATAGATCAATCTAATATACCAGTCCTTTGGTTTCCATGATATGTTACTCAAAGGAAATATCTCTAGATATAGTCATTGACACAAAGATTGCAACATGCGTTTATTGAATAAACGGAACAACAAGCGTGGAAGCGAGAAAATGTAACCTACTCAAGAACATACCAAAAAACAGTCACATAACTCTATTTACTAACACATGCAGGAAGAACACTTCCCTGGACATAAACGGCAAGGTTCTAATGTGTGACATGTACTCCTCATCAAAGACAAACTGTCAAGCATCACTTCAATATTGAATATTGAGAATTAAAATTGCCGATAAACGCAGATTATTTGAATATATCGCAACAATCAATGTGCGATTCAAAGGCTGCATGAATTATGGTTAAGAAATGTATTCGTTATTTACAATAATGATGTACATACCAACTCAAAAATTGATACTTACATTATCACATTGTATTACAATGGAATGTGTATTTTAGGTCAATATTTAAAAAAAAAATCAAGAGAACTAAAATTGACATTGATAGTCATTGATTTTATTTAAATATACAAGTCACTGTCTCAGTTAAACATCCCCCATCAAGATTCCCCCCACTTATTATAATTTAACAAAACGAATCTAGCCGCATGGGATCTTCTTGAAGGGTAGAAATAAGATGTTAGCTTTTAAAGTTTGTTTTGTCTCTCTGATAGTTGTTCAACCTTTAAATGCATGCTATTCTAGTTCTGTTTTGAGTACAATATTTTCAGCTTACACTTGTCCTCACCCCAACCAGTAAGTTTGGTCGAATACATGAAAAAATATACTAATATTGGACTAAATGTGAATAACAACCCATGGCTTTAAAACTGGAGTTATCAAAAAACGTGTTATATGATACGATTTGAATACCATATCGAGTGATAATGAATTGTCAATTGTAATTACTTTTAAAAACGTTTACGATATTACAATTTACAATATGCAGCTAAAGGCAAGACTATCGAGGATGCATCCTCGATTTAGTGTAGCAATTCAAAATAAATTCAAGCATTTTACCAATTAACAAATTCGTTCGATACATAATAATTTCCAAAATGTATACATGGCAAAAACCTGTTTTGTTAACTCGCCCAATTCAAATGTTGATATAGTAAACATATACTTGGTAATCAACTTGTCCTTTTACTGTTTAGAGATATAAATCAGAAACCTTATGACGACCCTAATTTTTTTTGAACTTTTAAACTACCTTGCAGCATATGAATTTAAGACTATGACCTTACTGCATGGGTTCAAATGGTGTTTTAAAATAGTTCAATGTAATTAAACTGTGTTGATGAGGGAATATGAACTTTGACATCGAATTTGTGAGGGAATTTCCAATACACAAACTCCATTTTAAATACATTGAATGTTTGTAACATATATATTCTACGAATAACCTACCGTTTAAAAATATAGTGTGTTCTGAAAGACACATTCCAATCTCTGTATAAAACTACATGTTGATTGTCTCAAAGTTAATGTTTTCAATGAGTAACCGCTTATTCTTTCAATATCAAGTCATTTTGAATGTTGAAGGCCTTTTTAAACATAAAGTGCATACTCTGAAGTTTGCGATGTATTATACTCATACTTCTGGAAATACCTGAACAGTTTCGGACCACTTATACGAAAAAAGTAACATCCATTTCTCATGTGACTGAACGACGCAAATATACGACTGTAAAATAAAAATTTAAAATATTATTGTTATGGGCATTATTGAACTTGATGCTGTTTAAAAAAGATGTAATGCAATTTCGTCGATTCACTTAGGAGAAATTAAATATATAAACGTGACCAATTAGAAAAGCTAAGTGTAAAATTGAGATTTCAACCATAAAGTAATAGTCTACAAAGGAACAATAATGACTGCCTTTGCTACCAAGACCTCATCATTATAACGTTTATGTACACATTCGATGTTGTTCAAGCTGTTTCCATTAGCAGACGTGTAAGTTCAAAGTTTTGCGACGATTGCAGGGTCACAAATTTATGAGAAATATTTATAAAAACTACCAATATTTGTATAGTATTTTCGTGTTTCAAATACAGAAGAAATCTACAGCTCAATCCATATTTAACCGAATGCGTAGTATCATCAGAATTACTTCGTTGTTAAAGAGGGAGCACAAGTTGAAGTTAATATTGATATATTAATATTTTACTAAAGATACAAGTACATAATAAATATAATAAAAATAATACGATAATTATCATAAAAGCAGAATTTCTTGAGCTAAATTATGTTGATATAAACATTCATATAAGATTTGACAAGTACACACCTTTCTTCAATTTTTGTTCAATCTCAGATTTAATTCCTCTATGCTCTAATGGGCACTTAGGTTGGATGTGTATTGTATGTCATTGCTTCAGAACATAGCGTTTTTTTTCTGGAAATGTTATATATATGTCCATCATAACAGTATTTGAACAGCGTATTATACGGGCTTTGGGTTTCAGAAGGACCGGGCATGGTGTAATATCATCTGCAGAAGAAAATCGTTGTTTGGTGATTATTAAAAATATTGGTCTTTTAAATATTGCCAATCAAAGCAACATTTACACGTATTGTCTTATTTTGCTTTAAAAAATATACGGAATAATAGACAATAATCCCTGTATATTATAGTAATTGATTTAAATTCAAAGTTATACTGTATGTTGCTCTATAACATCGTCAATAGCCAATACAAGGTAATACAATATTGAGGGTGTATTCACGAGAACATAGGTACATAAAAGAGGACTACAAAGGTTGGGGCATACTTTAAAAGGGTGGGGCATACTTTTAAAAGGGTGGGGAATAGGTACTTTATTACTTGTAGTATGTAGCGTTATGCCATTTAATAATAACGTGTTCCCGGTTATATGTATGCCAATGGCCACATTATATGAATGATAGTTTAAAAAAAGTTAGTTAATTGCTATCCAATAAATTGACTTTAAGTATGAAGACAGCATAGAGATGTGGAAATATTGAGGGATTTCATTCTACACTTAATACACATATTCCTTTTATTGAAGTGAATGAATAGGTTAATTTTGATATAACTGCGGTTTGAAAATTGTCCAAAAAAATAAAAAGCTTCAAATTGACTTTATGTCATTTTTTCAATTTAAATGTCCTTTTTGTGGTTGACATAGAACTTTAAAACACTGTATGTGTTATATCTGACATCAACGAGTGCTCAAAATGAAACAGTCGCTGTTAATATCGGGAATGCAAAAAACGCTGATGTTCATTATGTCTTCTCATCTGCTACACTAAGCGTTAGCATATTGAACACATAAGTTACAGTTTAGAACGCTTGTAGAACGTAGGGACGTGATCAAGAGGTGTTAAATGTGCATGTTCAATAAGAGTTCTAATTAAAAAGGGAACATTCACGTTTGCAGTGCCGCATGTTTACTTGCGCCCCATCATATGTTTTTTTCTGAAATAATCGGAGTTATGGAAAATTTCATTTACATGATTGGATTCGTTTAACTTGTTTTCCTCGTTATCCTAAAAATGTATATCTACGACAGTAATCAAACTTCAAAACCATTGTTACCAGCGCTTTGGTATTTTGGCTCATATTTTTCGACATTAGTGGAGTTTTGAAACATAAAATTTAATATGGGTGCATCCCTATCTTACGGATACATGTCAAGTTACAATTATATCATTAATAATATTAAAAATTGTAAAAGAATAACAAGAACGATCGCTTAATGTTATTACACATCTCATACTGCCTTAAAAGGAATAATATAATAGTGTACTGTTTCCACTGAACTGTTTCCTGTTAACATGGGGCATATGTGCAATTCAAGCACACATATGGAATAATCACTTGAAGTTATATTAAAGCATTAATGGTTTTCCGAATTTGATGAGTGGAAATAAAATACAACACAAAGTTCTTTTACCTTTGTCTTCAATTTAACCTTACTGCATCTGGTTTGTTTGTTCTACGCTCCGCATTGTTTAGATTACAATGTGTGCCGCGTTTTTTACATATCCTTCGATCGGGAGGTCAGTGAACGAACACACTTCTTGTTTGAAAGAATTTGACCTTTGACCTTAACATATTTCATCGACCTAAAAGCCATATGGTATGTGTGTGAAACAGGGCCTCATAGAGGCACGAACTCCTGTAACGACTCGAAGAGTCTTACTTGTATATTGGTAATAAGGTGCTCTTGGTTAACATTTAATGCAAACATATTAACATTTACTAAAACGCCGCATCTATGTCGTTTGCACGAAATTCCCATTTATTTGAGGTACTGTCATTGATATGTTGTTTTAAAGGCCATCAAAAACATAGACAATTACTTAATCGAAAACTCCAATTTCGACAATAAAATGCTGTTTTCGACCGTTGCCTTACAATTTGTAAACCTTTCTGGTAAATCACACGTTAAACACCGCTTGTTAAAGGTTAACATTTTCGCCAACTTATTTTGAAATTCTTTGTGACGCATAAGCTCGGACAATCTCTTCTATAATGATATGTATAAATGGTGCTCCATTTTAACATATGATATTTTTATCTCAGATATTAAACTTAAGAATTACAATCTGCATAAGTGCAGCCAAACAGCAAAAAAAAAACGTTTGATTAGGATATTTCATCAAAAAATATCTCTTAAGCAATGGAGTAGTGTCTTTTATTCTGTCAAAGTCTTCTGTTAGTATATTTACGATTTTTATAGTAACCAAACTTAAATAGCATTTTAGACACTTAATTCCTATATGTCATACATATCAAAGTTGTAAATGATAACTGGTGAAGGTTAAGACGTTGTCTTCTAGCCGTAAATGCGCACACTTCAAGTATGCTGTCATTGGGGAAAAACGCGACATTTGTAATAGGTAATGCTATATTTCATGGAGTTCGGAAGCTTTTGAGACTCCCATTAATCAATTAAATATACCCATTAATGATCTACACGCTGTTTGAAATATTCGACCTCGTTATCCAAACTGTATGTACGTATTATGCTTTTAGTCTTAAATGTCACTGAGTGAACAAAATTAATAGAGCCGAGTAATGCGAAAAAGGTACTTATGCAATATGCGACCGAGGTAGCTCAAGATCAGCCTGCGCATTCGTGTAGTATCGTCTGCTGCTGCCTTGTTGGCTAATGAGACCACGAAACTTTGCGTTACATTATATCCAGAATGCAATAATTGTAGTTCATTTTATTTATAAGTATGAAAAAACGAAAGTTTATTCTAAATCTATATAGGAAAGGAGCGTGATTTTTTGGGATTAACTTAAGTCCGAAATGACACATGGTTTTCAAAATACAAGCATTTCAGACATTGATCTGTTATTTTTTCATCATAATTATAATATCCTAAAAGAACACAAACACTTAAAACTTAAGACAATGTTTAATTGACAAACGTGTTTCATTTTGATGCGTTTACTTTCCAATATTCAAATAAATAATAGTATAGTTTTATACCGAAGCTGCCATGCGTTTTGTATCGTTTTTATTTTTTATTTTTATATTGTTTGAGTATGTTCTGTCTGCCTGAAAACAATCCCGTTGGTTTATGACTGAATTTTAAACAACACCGTTTTACGATACTTCTCACAAACAGCAAAAACAGTCGTAAAGAAAGTGATATTTTATGCCTACGTTGACATCATTTTAACAACGTAGTGGATAGAAATGTATATTTGTTGTGATCTCTTAGTTCAGGACCCAGGGTGTCAAACTGGACCTAGCTAGCTCGATAAGGTGTAACGCGCTGGTTTCTTAATAAGGGTTTGTGTGAATTAAAGCCCTAGCGAAAGGCTTTGGATGAGGATTGGCGTTGGAATAATAATATGTATCCAGGAATGAGCTAGAGTTTTGAAAATTCCAACTAACATGGCAAAACGAAGCTAACCTATGTATAACATTTGAAAATTACATACGATGTCGAAATCCCGATATTGTTTGTTTACTTCCATATTCTGCAACAGCTACCCTGTACTTGAAACAACGCTGAATATTTGTATGCATCAATGATGTTTTTTTCTAATGATGATGGTAGATATGGTTAAGTGTTTATTCCAGATAAGGGATCAACTAGCATGTGTAAGGTATTTGGCAACTTGCAAAGTCATCGATCACAATGATGATAGAAGCGATGTGTAACAATAGCTCAGTATCAATTATATATAGTAGTTTAATTATAAGATTTACTTTAAATAACGTTCACATTGTGCACAGCATAATCATTATATAAAACACCTTTAGGTATTTGGATAATTAGTACAATTGTTTAATTACCTTTGCTTGTTAATGATTAATTGTTATTTCATACAAATGCATTTCATTCAGAACATTTTACTTCTTTGAAAGGGCCAAAATATACTACACATAAACAATAAAGGGTCTATTCATACTGCACTTGGTCACTTATTAAGGCACGCAGTTAAACTGCAGAAGCAATTAGAAAGAAGGACAATCTAACATATATCATCATAGTAAACTTAGTGGGTTACTTCCCTTTAGTTCATATATGTGTTAGTGTGTTCAACTATTAAACTCGTGCATCCATAAATAGATTGTTACGTGTAAACCTGATAGGAAAAACCAGACAAGTCATAATCAGCTACATGTATACTTATTCTACCCAGGGTTGATTTATGAAAATCTTTTATCAGGTTTATGCTCTTTATCATTCATACAAGCACACTCCACATACACGTGATTTAGTATCGTTGATTTTAAACTTCCCTTCCATGAAATCAATGCCATTAAACTAGCAAACTTTATTGCTCTACTTAAAGATACACTTGCATTCTTTTCGCGTATTTGTGCGCTTGTTTGTTAACAATAAATAAAGAAGACGAAGGAAATTATTGAAGGAATATTTTATACATGTTACAAGAATACGAGATGAAACTAACATATGCAATCATCTTAAAAAAACAGCCGGTTATCATTGGAAAAAAAATGAAAATCACATAGTTATTAGGGGTACTTAATTTCCTTGGCGTTTAACTGCTTATTTACGAGATACGGCAAGCAACATTTAAAAAGTATTATTCAGAAGTGCTGTTAAAACACAACTGAAACTAAACTTTATTTCGTCCAAGTGGTTTTATAGCCACACACCTTATTTGGCATAGTTAATTTAAGTATAAATAAGAAACATATTTTATCGATGCCAATTAGAATATATCTGGTGGTTACAAGTTAGAAATCCGTCTTTTTTGCGCTTTAAAACTTAAAAATAATCGCGTTTGTCGAAATGGACGTATACGTCTAGAAATCCAGCTTTCGGTTAAAAAGCGTTACCAATTGAAAAAAAAATACTTGCTAACTAGGCTAAAGAATTAATTTTATCTATGTCAATTAGAATATATCTGGTGGATACAAGGTAGAAATCCGTCTTTTTTAGCTTTAAAACTTAAAAAATAATCGCTTTTTTTGTCGAAATGTACGTATGCGTATAGAAATCCTACTTTCGGTTTTAAAAGCGGTACCGTTTGAAAAATAATTAATTACTTGCTTACTAGGCTATAGATTTTATGACGATTTTGCACAATTTCCAATTGCTTTTATATGTATTGATTAACATGTATTTTATTTCAAGGTGTGTTGCTTTAAAGACATGGTACTAAATTAACCCCCCAAAAATATTAAACTTTGCGATAGCCTTATTTGATGCCGCAGAGGCTTGTAGACTGCCCTTTCACGGAGAATAACCGTGACTGTTTGCGTATTTCAACACGTGACATTCACGATGATTTCAATGCTCCCATTAGCGACTTTAAGGTTTACGGTGGATCGTCATGTATCTACCAGTAAAACAGATAAAAGGTTTACGTTATTATTATCACGGCGTTGCAGTGTCAGAATCTGCATACATTTGAAACATAAACACTTTTATATTAGAAGGTATATACAACATGTACTTTACAACTTAAATTAAAATGAAAATCGGGTGATATACTTATTACATAGTGTTCTGTTTATGAACTGTGCAAAACGCTGCGAGTACGTTGTATTTTTAAGTGTGTGCATGCGTGTGCGTAAAGTAATAAGTAAATCACAACATAAACATAATTATCTTTTAATTTACAGAAGCACATTCTAATATAAAAAAAAACTAAAATTTAACAAAGCAAAATAAAACATTAAAAAATAAAGTGTGTGTAAGTAGCTTTTACATTAAACAAATATTATTAATGCGGAAGTTTAAATAACTCAACGATTAGGTAAGCATACGTGGAAAGGCTTTGTCAACATGTCAATACATTCTTTATCCCCCAAAATATCAATTCGTCCTTGGTTTTATGCACATAATGGCGCGTACCGAAACTATCTGTTTATAAATTATGAGTTTGTTATCATCTAAAGCGAAGACATTGATCGAAACGTTTGCACAATCATAATTTGTACAGACAATAGCAATACACAATGAGAACCGTGCATTTAATCAGGAACATTATTACACCGTGCCGAATAGATATAACTGTCTTAAGCATGTTTCGAAACCTGGTAGCAAAGAGTAAAATGTAAGCCTAAATACATAAAAACAGTTATGGCGCATGTAATTCATCCCGTGGTTAACACACTGCACATATACCAATAATCAAATATACATTATACTCTCAATATTAGTATATCAAAACAGTATAAACCACAAAACGTGAGATAAAATTCCATTTACCACATAAATGTCATATATAGCACAATAATATTATGAGCAAATATGATCATATATACATTAATCATTGAGGCAGCTAAAGAATGTACACATATTTATAGTTTCAATACAGTGCATATGTTGTTTAGCTGCAGTGGTTGATGATCAAAATAACATATCAAAGCCTTAAAATTAATTACTGTTATACAAACATAAATAGGCTAAAAGGGGTTGTATATAGTTCGGTTCATAGTAAAACAAATTAAAACAAAGTAGAAGTCATATTAAATTACTAATGAGTTTTTACCGCGAATTGTTTGATTGGTAATATATATGTATGCATATGTTTATGTATAGTGTTATGTCATATTATTAGTTCGCACATGCTCATATGAATTTAAGTTATAGTTGGTCAGCTGCAAAACTAATTAGGTTTGTTTCATCTTTTTAATATAAATAAGACACTTTCTGTTTGCTCTTTTTATGTAAAATTCTTTTTTTTTCATTTTTGTCAATGAAGTCTGGATCTACTCAACATACGCACACGTATTTGATATATTTGCTGTCTTAGTTTCTTTATTGCAACATTTCAACACTTCATATTTGTAACCGTCTGAATTATTCTTCACAGATTGTTTAAAATGTACTTAAAGCATTTGAAACACGGATAACTGTTAAACACTGCGTTATATAAGAAACACATTCTGGAAACGCAATTATAACCTGTTAATAATCAAACATTTTATAGTAATGAAGGGATTGTTCACCGCCGTCAAAAAAAACAATATGTACTGTACAGATGGACGCTTCCAGCATATACGTATTCAGGCAACCATACGTCTATAACGAAACTTCCAATTACACACGATTTTTTAAACAAACTGTAATACGCACACAGTCACTCATTTATTTGTGTAAATGTTTGTTTCGTTAATGGCTTTAAACTTATTGCGTGTGGTATTTGATTTCAAAATCATTCACATATAAATTGCAACCTTCCACGAATTTTCGAGTGCATTCGGTTTTGTTCCTGAAAATGTAACGATGATGCGATTAAACAATAGTAAATGCATATGTACAATAACAATTATCATAAGCTAACCGTGCCAAATCATGTTATTTGTTCAAACCAAGTCAAACTGGAATGGTAAAAATAAATCAGGCATTAATATCAAACGAAAACAGGCCTAATCGATTAATTAAAAACACGTAGTTTAAACTCAGATCCAGTCATGCTACAAGAAAGGAAACATAATTAGAAGCTCAACCGGGCCTTTTTGATAAGTGATTATCGATTATCGATATCTACTATTCTTGTTAGTAATGACTTGCTTTCTCCTCTTTCTGACTATTCGCACGGTTTCTGCAACAGCCACGCCCCCGTCACGTTTTAATCTTTCCAGCAGGCACCACATGACCGCAGACAAACGACTGCGAGTAAACCCGTCACTGCAAACACATTCATTGTCTACGTAGTAAATCAAAGCTCAACATACACAAAAAAGTACTGGGTGCCCATATCATATTAACATAGCAACGTAAATTGAACATATGATATATACATACTGGCACTGTATCACAACCGGTCCATTCTTTGAATAATCCTGTACGGCAATTATAAGGTTCAGAAACTCATCAGCTTTACAAACATGAGCATCCTTATGCCACCTCAAAAAATGGAAGACACGTACGTCGAAACTCTTTTTCTGAAACATGAGTCAATATAATTCATTTCAAATCATTTCCCTTAATGGAATTCTAGTACGACAGATATAACACTAATAATGGCCTATATTTGGTAAAATGAATGCATATAAAGGCAAACATAATTTAGATTTTAATATCAATATGGACTTCAACATTATCTCAATGTGTTTGTATCTGACAACATACTCGACATAAGTTCCCCTACACGTGCTTGACAGCGGTATAGCTGTGAATGGACCGAGCACAAAGACACTGTCTTCCACGGGCACGAAGTGGCTTACCTTAACATAGTGTAAACAAATATGGACTGTTTTTACAAATACTTACGTGTTACAATGGTTAAGAATAAGCAATATAATACGACAATATCACTTAAATCAAAGTTCATTTTGTTAACAACGTACTGTTAAAAGTTTTATAAATTCACGCACTGACATATTTATAGCTATCTGCCCATACTTTAAGTATTATCTACCGCGTTTTGAATGCAATGCTCAAACGTTATGATTACTGATGTTATCTTACGAAACTCCGTGTGTTTGCCTTATTCAAATATCAATTTACAAGCGTAATAAATAGATTGCATTTTCCTCTAAGTTGTTATGGCCTTAGACATAACTGAATTAAAATATATTGTGTCAGTAAAAAGAAAGCATCATTAAATGTAAATTGTATAATTGTTTCATATAAATATTTTCTACAAACCTCTTCACAAAATTGAACAACATCTTTTACATTGTGGTCGTGTAGCAAACGAACAAAAGCTTTTTCTGAGCTGAACTTTGTAGATTGTGTAAAAATGAGCTTGTTTTGTTCGAGAAAGTTCTGAAATAAACACGTGCACGATAATTGTTAACCATCTCTTTAACTTTATACACATCTCTTCTTTTTCTACATCTGCCTCAAACCACTAAACTATCTATCAACGACACTACACACTATATTCATATTGCAGTGACATCATTGAAGATAATAAACTCGCTGTATGTTTTACTTCTAGACCCTAGCTATATAATAAACATGTAATCACAAATATATTTTATAACAGGAACACTATCTACATTCCTTTTTTTTCTAAGACTTTTCTCCATTACCAATCTACCTGACGTCTAAACAACTATCTACAGCTGGTCTTAACCACGATTTGCTGTTCGGTTCACCACTATCTGTCTGTTTGTATTACCACTATTGACCTTTTTTACCACTATCTACATTTCGTCTTTACCACTATCTACCTGTCTGCTTTACCACTATCTACCTGTCTGATTTACCACTATCTACTTGTCTACTTTACCACTATCAACTTATCTGCTTTACAACTATGTACCTGTCGTTTTCACCACTATCAACCTGTCTTCATCACAACTATCTATCTGTCTTTTTCACCACTACCAACCTTTCTTCATCTCCACTGTCTACCTGTCTTCTTTACCACTATCAACCTGTCTTCTTTACCACTATCAACCTGTCTGCTTTACCACTATCAACATGTCTTCTTAATCATTATCTACATGTCTGCTTTACCACTATCTACCTATCTGCTTTACCATTATCTACCTGTCTGCTTTACCACTATCTACCTGTCTACTTTACCACTATCTACCTGTCTTCTTTACCACTATCTGCCTATCTGCTTTACCACTATCTACATGTCTGCTTTACCACTATCTACCTGTTTGCTTTACCACTATAGACCTGTCTGCTTTACCATTATCTACCTGTCTGTTTTACCACTATCTACCTGTCTGCTTCACCACTATCAACCTGTCTACTTTACCACTATCTACCTGTCTGCTTTACCACTATCTACCTGTCTGCTTTACCAATATCTACATGTCTGCTTTACCACTATTTACATGTCTGCTTTACCACTATCTACCTGTCTACTTTACTTCTATCTACTTGTCTACTTTAGCACTATCTACCTGTCTACTTTACCACTATCTACCAATACAATTCACAAAGTTTGTGATCGTGTTTTTGGACAGTCGAACTGGCTCTCGTTTATAAATTCGATTTTCATGTATCTGCCTTTCCTCGATTCCTCCGTTCACAGCTGTTTCAGCCACTCGTTTTCTTTATCATGTGCATGCGTTAATAATTTTCGATTTATCTTGCTAACCTAAGCACGCACGATTTAGAATAATACGCAATTATAATAGTATAATAGTATACGCTTAAATCCTAACATGACATACCTTAGGCGCCAAATACGCTGAAGAACAGTTTTCTTAGTTTCTGAAAAGGAATATATATATAT
>VMBQ01000272.1:425454-468556 GCA_007657795.1 Dreissena rostriformis
ACTACTACTACTACTACTACTACTACTACTACTACTACTACTACTACTACTACTACTACTACTACTACTACTACTACTACTACTACTATTACTACTACTACTTCTACTACTACTACTACTACTACTACTACTACTACTACTACTGCTACTACTCTTACTACTACTACTACTACTACTACAACATTTACTGTCCGTTTAGGAGCACCATTGGTTTGGTAGGGAAACCTTAAACAAAACTGATTGTGCTGATACGTACGGCATCGAAGTAATTAGAACATAGCATTTACAATATATAAGCATCATTGATGATTAAGCGACTTCTTAATTATAAAATGATAAAAATTTTGAATACCAAACCATGTATTTGCTGTTTTGCATTGTGCAACTGAACTTTCAGTAATGATTTAAACATAATATCTAAATGGAATCGTCAATTCACAATATTTGTTTCTTAAGCAATAGCATTTTTTGACTTACGTAATATGTTTATCAGAGGCGTAAACTGTGCCATTATCTGCCCGTAACCATTCGTTGCATTGCGGTATATCCTCTGCCCATGAAAATATCGTGTCGGTGTAAGAATTCATCGGCTGATAGTCGTGTCACCAAATGTACTGTTTGTGGAGTAAGATGTTATATCTTTGTCATCAATGAAGTTATCAGAACAGTGATTGTCTAAGTACCAGCGTATAATGGTGTATGTCGCCCGATGGAGGAAAAACACCATAAACTGATTGTTATCGCATTTTCTAAGACTGACACTATCTTCGAATTCGGACTGAAGTGAACCGAATCTACAGGAAATTAAAAAAAAGTCCTTGCATTCGGATACCAGGGCGTTCATTTAGTATTTCGTTAAATACATTGTTAATGAAATGGGCACTTTGTAAATGATTGAATAAAGCTTGGCGACATGTTTTATGCGAATAAAGAACATACCTTTGGATGAAATTTTAACGGAAGAACGAATCGAAGTAGTTTCACTGGCACATGAATACGTTCCAGCCATGTTCTCCGTCAAATTAGGCACGGTGAACACAAGTGATTTTCTCCCGTTTGTTTCAACACTTAGAATTATTTGTGAACTTGATCGGTTAAAGAAAAATGGTCCTGTAAGATGCCAATAGCGTGCAATGCATGTATCATTGAGGTGTATTTTTATCGAATGATTACTACTACATAAAGTACAGGACATTGTCACATTTGAGCCAAGTTCGACAAGATATTAATCTGTTGTGAGTGACACATCGCATGTCGAATTTGAAATTACATTTTATAATATGCTCGTTATTAAGAACCACCAAAACCGAAAACCAGCCCCAATAGCCATTAACCGAACATAAGCAACTTATAAAGTGTTTAATCGGTGTTTTTTCGTGCATGTAGACAAAATAGGAGAGCACTTTCAATTTCATATTCAATTATTTTTGAAATCCACGTGATTTGTATGGGTTGCTTTATATGCAATGCATTGTAAATACATAGTATACAAATGAACAATTTTGTTTTCATAGCAAAGTTTGATTCGAAAGAGTTTATTTTCTGTGTATATCGTTCAATATTGTACTGCCTGTATTAAATACTAGGGTATATTAACGAAGGAGTCAACGTTGACCACTCTATTTTTGCCAAATTGAAACCTTAACCAAACAGGATTTTTTAACAATGTTACGTTCAAACGTCTGTCAGTATTGCAACAAATAAAGTTGACGTGGCACTTTCATCCATGAAGATTACCGAAAATAAACGACAAGAGGTGTGATGTGTGTAGTAACTCGTGAACATTCGATTAAACAACCAACACGCACGATATTAGTAGATAGGTGTTATAAAGAAGTGTATCAGTCATCTGAGTGTAGTGACCAGGTTGTTAAGTACTTGTCGTTTTGGCACGTGGTAAATATCGAGGATAAAATCCTTAAGCATCCACACAAAATAGTGACAATGTGGATTCACGTTTGAAAAAACAGATTGTGAAATACGAAGATCAAAGAAAACAACACAGCTTGATGTCTATTTGATAAACACTTCGCAACAATTTAAAGCGGGTGTTTAATAATTTGCTTCCTCCTTTATCAAATATTAAATACAATCATTTAAGCCAGAAGTATATTTATACTCACTTATGTAGGCTAGAAGCTTTATTGTAAGCTTTATTGCTGAAATAAATGTTAATGTTGTTTTACATTTTGTTTGACTCGTTTTTTTTTCACAATCGGTGTAAAATAAAGTAGACACCAATATACGCAAAAGTTTTTTCCTGATTGCATTAACAAAGTACATGGCATTTTGGTTGCATAACTTGATATGTTATACCAGATACAAAATATATGATAAAGACGACAATTTCATATATACAAGCCTAATAGAAAAAAAAGCGTTGCAGACTAAAAATCCTTCCGGTTGTTAATATTATCCATTTCTTTACTGCGACACTGACATTAACTATTAAGAGATTATTCACTGTAGAGACAGGCTCGGCAGGTCATATTGGCCTGGTATGGAACCAATCTTAATGAAACTTGGATATTTAAGAATGCATGGATATCTAGCCAGGGATTGTACTAAGGCATGTCATATAAAGTTTAAAATCACTGGTACTAAAAACAACGTAAAAATGGCATACGCTCAAAAGCGTCTGCTTGGATAGAAACGTTCCAGTGAAACGGTTTTATCTAGGTAGCTTAGTTTAATTTGGGCCAGTAGGGTAATGATCAAAATCAATGTTGCTAAAAACATATCACACAAAATGATATACGGCATTGATTTTGGATTGTGTTTGTGCAATATAATCAGTTATAAAAATGAGATCAAAAATCGCGAATGCCTTTTTCAATGCAGTTCTTAGCTGACCACAGCAATGACACGGTGTAACAAGCGAGTCGACAAAGGATGGGTAATCTTTTTATTAACATCTGACTATAATAATCACTTTCATTCAATCAAACATCAACAAATTGTGCACATAAATAATAAATGCATCAACAAAAGATATATACAAACGGCCTAGGTTAAAAAAAATGTAAGGCTATCCGATGGGTTTCCGCTCTGTGCAATGGTTATAATTTATTATAATCATTTGCATTTTGTCCAGCACTTTTATCAATAACTTTGTGATATTTTTTATAATGTTGAAGCTGTGACCACAACATAATGCCATTTCACAGAGTATAATACAAAGATCCAACAAATTAATTAAACTAGGCCGATTGGGAACAAATGTTTGCATGATCAAACTCCCGAAAAAAAATAAAAAAGGTGAATTCGTGTAACTATTTGCATGTCTTTTTATTGAGACAAATGACAGCTTGATAAATTACATTAACAAATACAGATACACTCACTTTGCTAAAATCGTATACACCAGACTTAACTACAACGACTTTGATGCAACGGATCTACCTCTCAAGAACTAAGTATGGGATAAGACGTACAAAAAGAAGCATTTCGATTAACAGAGTTTCCAGAAGCTCGTATGCGTTTTAAAAATATGTTATCAATAAAGCCAATAGCGACGAATCCATAATCGGGTTAACATATCTAGGTTTATCGTTCAGATTAATAAGCCGACAGCTTTTCGTATAAAACACAGCGTCAATACACTACCACAACAATTATTGTATTAAGACGCGTGAGCACGTGTACATCTAGGGCATGATAGCATACGAAAATAACCCAATTGAAATTGAAAAAATAGTGAAAATAACATATCGCTTCAAGAATGTCATAGCTGTCAAAATACTACCATCGATAGAAAGTATCAATAAGCAAAACTTCGCATGGTTTGTTTAAAGGGAATAACTTTTAAGATTATGTACACGGTTCAGTGATTGTTGCGAAAAATCCTCTTGTACTTGTGTTATTAGTTTATAACAAACTATATGTATTTAATTCTTATATCGCCGATAATGTTTTGTTTAACTTTATGTTATTGATAAAAACGTATTAGTTAAATATTTGTTTAGGCTTTACATTGTAATATAAACATTAGGTAAATATATGTGTATATATATATAATATAACATTTTCTCGAAACATTTGTTTTGTAATCAAACTTCTTATACCATTGATAAAACATATGAGCTTAGTTTTGACTAAATGTTTTTACATCATGAGAACATGTAAGCCTATAGACAAATACGAAGCCAAACGGCAAACATATGTTAAAACAATAATAATATATACAGTTATAATAATATATGACAATCAAAGAATACTAAATTCCTATAACAGCCACTCTAAAGCGACACTAACATAAATCGTCAAAAAGACTCAGGGGGCTATTTGACATACACACGTTATCACATTTTTACAGAAATTAAGTCCATGACTTTGGCATTTATTCTCGTTAATATGATAACGATATAAATACAAATTTGTCATTTATAAAATGTTAAAAAAACTAAGAGTATGCTCGACAAAGTTTGTGACTTAAAACTACCATTGTTTTAAAGTAATAACATGATCCTATCACAGCTTAAGACATTTGGAGTTCCACAATTAGATCCCCAACTCAGCAGATATTGTTAGTTTCAAAGATGCTTAATCAAGTATATTATTTTAATGAACGACTTACAGTACCATAAATATTGCCTAAATGTAATTAAATTTCGTCGACAAATAACCACTTTATTGCACGTTCTGAAAGTGTTGAGTTAGAAGTGCTGTTCTGCGTATTAAGTACACTGTAAATAATATTACAACAATAACAGAGCACAAAAGCACACACGCAGTGTGCAGGCAAATACTGCCATTCGCAACGCCACAATTGCGCGCATTGAAAACAGCATATATTTGTATCGAATTGCAGATGGATATTTTCAACAAACATACATTTACCCATAACGTTTAAAAACTAATAGTATCATACAATAATTAAGAAAATCATTCAGCCATATCATTTCCAATTACAATAAAAACGACTAGAGGGGAAGTATGTCTCAATATTGCTCACGTGTTTCAACTTGATCAATATACCATTTTGTTTATTTGTTACTTCTTTAAACACTAACTATTCAGTAGCTTTGAAATATTAACATTACGTTTACTTGCTATGTGCAGATACGACACTGTTGCATCCGCTCGATGTCACTGGGCATAATTTGAACAATACAACAGCAATTATAAATATTTATAAAAAATGTTAATACACGGTCTTCTCCTTTTACTTGATGTTACATATCTTCCTAGTTTCTTAACTGTAACATAGTTGATTTGCTCGACACGTGGTATTAAAATATTAACGAACTAATGAATATTATTCAATAAACGTTGTCCATAAGGAACATGCTGAAAGTGTTTACTGAGACATTCCTTGTTGAGCGAGTGACATAATTCTTGCTTGATATTCATTAAACTGGTGGTATAAAACATTGTTTAGTGCAGTATGCAAATATGCATTTGACAAAATATGGTTAAAGTCGAGAATATATAACAATAAAACGTTCATATGAGATTTTAATAATTCATGATAGGTGCCGAATGGGAAAATACCATGAGTATATTCTTGAAATATTCTATCCATTGGTAATAGTTCGAAAGTGACTAGCTTTTTTCACACATGGGCACTTTAAAGCAACTTATCATATTATATGCAATATTTCAATCAACTAATGTTTTCTTGTCAATTAAGATTTTAATCTTATTCCAATGTAAAATCATTTCAACGTATAATAATATATACGTAATATATATAATATAATAAGTTACACGCAGTAAACAAAACGAAAAGCACACTAACGACGATAAAGATTTATTTTTAAAAAGAATGAGCGGAGTTCTAATTTTACAATTAAAAAAATCGGAAAACTAAGACTCAACTAATATATTATTTAATTTCATAAAAAATTGTAAATATTCCGTTTCTGCAAATAATAAGTTGTCTTATAATGTGTACATAAAATATAATACAATAAAATAAAATCTGAAATAGGCATGAATATGGACTTCCTTTACTGAAGAAAACGATTATTTGCATGATATATAATACAAAGTATAACACGAACTGTACCAAAGCAACATCAAAGTATTTAATTAAAGGCATATCCCTAAAGTAAACACTATTATTAAATAAATAAGAATTGGGTGTTTGAATAAAGCCTGTTTCGTTCCGTATAAGAAGTTGATCTAATTCTGCACTTTTCAATACAATAATTAAAAAAAGGTATTGAACGCCATTATTGATACATACTACTACCAAATATCTTTGCTCACTTTAGAATATGAGAAACTTGTCATTGCACCCACTTACCAACATTCACCATATATGAATAGCTTAAAAACATATGGAGGGGAATACATTATAGAATAAACATTAGTATTTAAGAATACTTGTCATGACAAAATGTAAGACGACGTTCTGGTTTTCAACATATCTTGTTTCAGTACAATTGATCATCAACAAGACACATTAATTTTTGTCGCTAACTACCATACACTTTTATGACAGATTATCACACATTTTTAGCACATCTTCTGGTTTACTGTCTGTGATCGAGAACCAAACGTTGCTTAATATATGTGCATAGAAATTATGATACCGCATTATGCATCGGGCATAAAATATTACTAAATAGATAATTGTATACACAATATTGAAAAACTAATGCTGATAATTGGTTCCATTAAAATGACTTGGTCATAGCTTTGCAAAATGATTTTTTGTTTCAAAAATATATAATAATTCATATATAAATAAAATTCAAATCAACAGAGTAACAGTCGCAATAAATGAACCAATATATGTTCGTGTATGGATAAGCATTATTCAAAATCGTTAAATTGTCTATATGTAACGCTCTTCAACCATAATTGGGGAAAACGTATTATTAAGAACATATCGCCTAAATTGTATTTGTAAAGCTTTACTTGTTTGAATGGCGAGGACGGCATTATTTAAGAAATTATTTTTTTATCACATTATTTTTGTCGAATAACCCACACAGTATAAATGAGTAGAAATTAAATCACGAGAGTGCGAAACACGAGTTATATGATAAGACGCATCTATATTCCTGACCGTGGGTTATTCGACAACAAATTATTATCAAAACTATTATTTCGATTCAATTACATTCGTTTTCGATTTAGTGTTCTTAGTTTGTATTTTTAAAGTTATTGCCTGAGAACTATATTTGTCTGTACTCCGCCATCGTTCTACGACGTCCACATATCAATTACGTCATATACATGTAACTATAACAAAACAAAACAATATGACGTCATATCATCCGAACAATTTAAGTGAGTCTAATTAAATGACAAAAATCAAAGATTCAATATATCGTAATATTAATCGAAACTATAATGATGGCAAATTGCCCAAAAACACATATAACTATGATGTGGCATGTGCTTGTTTTTTTGTCTATGTTGTTCTCACAACTTATTATCTCGTTCCCACGAAATAGAAATTACGGAAACAAGATAAATCGTGGAAACAATTTAGTTGTGGGAACGACTTAGTTAGTCGTGGGAACGAGTTTTTAAGTCAATGAAACGAAATAAAAAAAACACTCCGCACAAACGTACATAACAGCACTGGCATAGCTGAGCACTTTTAAGGATTTGATTATTTGGATAATTAGCAAAAAATCCAGTTACACGTTTGATTTGAAAAGAAACACGAGCCTTTCAGATGCATCAATGGGCATGACGACCCCGGTTCATTGCTAAGATCTCTATATTTCAACCGTCGCGAACGTCATCTGGTTACTTATAATGATAATGTTTATGTAATTAACATAGTTAACCTAACCATTCACTCGGAATAACGGAATCTTGTATTTTTTAAGTAAGCTATTGAATCGATATAAAGATCGGATATTACACAGTTTTTAAAATTTTACTGTCAACTTGACATACTCATAAAACATTTAATTGTAAGTACATCACATTGTACAACCTTTTAACGAGCATTAACTTAATGGATTCTTGTTTGTATCAAAAATATATTATAAACACAAAATAGGCATCCTAAACCTATGTTCGTTCGATGCATATAAATAGGTTTGTCACACACAAATTTACTAAAATAGACAACATGCAATTTATTTTTTACGGCACACAAAGGGTTACGCCATTTTTAAACTTATGTCTTCAATTTCAGAAATCCTCATATTTTTAGTCAGGAACCTTGCGTGCAAATGTAAAAGTCAGTCAATAATCGGGGTACGCCTGTGAGTCATTAAAGATGCAAAACTCCATAGGGTTCTTCACATCATCCACAACGCTGTCATAGAGACGAGATGGATACTTGATATCAATTGGTGGGGGTCTCTGCATGTCCCGTTCGCCTTGACAGTACTGACCTATAAACCGCACACAACATAATTGTTCTTCAATTTATTGTAAAAAATGTTTCAAAACGAACAGTTTCTTGTAACCACACACAAAATTGAGAAATGTCAAATTCGGTAAAAACAAATACTACAACAAACGAACAAAATGGGATACTTTTCATTAGTTGTAATTTCATGGGCACACCACTAAAAGAAATTCAAATACGCTTTAACCTTGGCTAGAGAAGATTGGTGTCATAATTTTGAAAACTAGTGCGCATATTAAGCAGAAAAATATAACAGTAACTTTCAAAATAAAAACAAATATACCATGGTGGACTGATTATTTGATTTGCCTATAAAGTATACCAGAATAAAAACAAAGACTATATCAATAAAAATATAAAATGGATCTTTGCCAACTTATACAAACTTAAACATTTTAAATGATCTTGACTCTGGCCTTGTATTAGATCTGCAGTGCATGGGCAATCGTAAGTTATTCAATTTGAAAGATACTTCTGAGGTAAAACTCGGAACACATTAGTCACATATCACAGTGCTACAGTCAAAATCGTTGATACCGGAAAGATATATGGCCTATGTACAACTGATTAACCAACGAAATAATTCAATCGTATAGAGTTCTTCTCATTAAGATGTTGTTACGGTAGTTACTTATTGAACGTGCTAACATAATATGTTTGTTTTTTTACATATTGACAGAAGTAATAATAAATATTTAAATGTAATAAGCATAACATATTCTAAATAAGTAACACATACTATTGGCAATCATTATTTGTGCATAGTGTTAAGAGACGAAAGAACAAGACGAAGAGAAGTGTATTACCATTAAAGTGCTATTAACACTCAAAATCAACGAATATTTCGTAAGATAGTTCGGAAAATGAAGTTTAACCATACATATCAGTGTTCCTTATAAATATATTCCATTTTAATTTCCCGCAACGATATTTGTTCATACGACACACGAACACTTATATGGTACCTGAACATGTGTTGAATATATTGCCCCCCCCCCCAAAAAAAAAGAAAAGAGCATTTTGTATCTTGTTCAATCTATGTTACCAGACCACATCTAGCGTTGAAATTTTGGCTACGGCTATAAGGATCACTGATTGTGTATGGGTAAACATTATTTTACGAAATATTTATTTTACACAATATTCGTTGATTTGGGTGTAAATGGGGCTTTAAGATTTTTTTCTTTGAAATTGAATAATTTTCCACAGCAGAATAGCTCTTATATATCAGTATAATTACTCATTTGTCTGTTCTATTTATGATTAATATAATAATTATATTTATAAATATATAATGCAAATTGGCAATTTACCAGGCATAGTGTTAAACACTTATTTTTAATAAGTAAAAAGTCAGAACATGCGTATTTCGTTTGACATTTTCTGAACACATACATTGACCAATTGCCTATTGCAATATTGTATACATATTGTGTATGGTAAGGTCGGAAGGCCATTAATATTGATTAGGTAATAATTCACTATTACCGAAACGACACACTAGGCCATGATTGTTATGCCTTTCAGAGAGAAATCCTTACCAGTTAATACGTTAACCAAGAAGATGTAGCCTTCTCTGGCATTACAATCGGCGCCTGACAGCCATGTCTGTGCTGAATATGAGGCATCGCGAGCAAAGTATATTCCTTTGCCGAACCAGGGTATTCCACCTGGTAAGAAGAACAACAAACACACTTTAAATGCAATATTAAAAGCGACAGGACATTAACAAGAAACCTCGCGTTCATAAGTAACTTAATCAGTGAAACCCTTTGAAAAGCATCACACTAAAACCTGCTGATATACTGAACTAATCGTGATCATTATTCAGTACAATTGTGAGTTTAACAGTTCAAAGGGACTGTCAATCACCAATGACGAATAAAAGAAAAGTTCTTAAATATCGTATTTTTTTTGACAATTATTAGTTTATATTGATTAAAATATCACGACTGGTATACTGCATTACTTGAAAAAAGTTCATATTTTCAGTATATTCGGTAATGAAATTTCGCGATGTGAAATCGAAAGTACATCGCGAAAATAGGTGACATAACGATATATACAATATAAATAACGCAAGTGGATTGATCATTTTATATATAAAATATATGCAATTCACTACACATGCACAATTTTCATTCCTGGGTTTACAACGTGACGATGATGATCAATATACTTGCGTTATTTATAGTTAATTGGTAGTCACCTGGTAGATATACCCAGTAAAAGTTATTACCAAAAATACTGAAAATATGAAAACTTCACAACTTTTTTCAAGAAATGTATTATATCAGTCGTGATATTGTAATCAATATAAACTAATAATTATAAAAATACGGTATTTTAGAACTTTCCTTTTTTTCGTCATTGGTGGTTGACAGTCCCTTTAATTGAAGACTGAATATATAATGTGCCATGCTTTGTTAGTTAAAGTTTTTATATCTATAAATATATTTCAAAATCTGCACAGGCGTTATTTTATAATACGGATTGTAAACTAAATCTCAATTATTAATTCATGCACTTATTGGCCAACAATAATAATGTGTATTAGTATACATTTAATATAACTGTTCTAACACATATATACAATACATCTTTAAAACGTATTACCGTGTGTGCTTGCAAAAACTATTTTTGAAACCATGTTGAATGATACCATCATTGGCGTTTATATATATACAATTTTATTTAGATTGTATTACCGTTTGTGCCTGCAAAACTGGTTTTGAAACCACATTGAATGATGCCATCTTTTGCGGTAGTATTCGTTCCGTGCCACAAGGCTCGCTCGAGCGACATATTAGACGGTCGATGTTGGTTATTCCTTTTCAACTCTTCTTTCATTGCCTCATACTGAAGATGTAGCTCTGGATTTTTTATTTTTTGAATCTGTGGAAGTTAAAATTTGGCACATGTAACATATATCGCAAGTTACTGTTAACATACGCGAAACGGTCACATGTACAATAACAATATCAAAATATAATATAATCATTTCGTGTGGTACTTATTTTAATAAATATGTATCTTTACAAAATAAATGTGTCATTCGTGAATCGCAGAATGGGCATATGTCATATTTGTAAAAGCTTGAATCTACGCAAAAATGGTTAATCTTTACGGCTTTTTATAGTCATGCATTTATTTTAATACACTCTTTATAGTTTTCAAATCATTCGATTTTTGAATCAGTTAGTATATTTAATAATAATATAAGTTATGTTGTATATAAGCATGTGTTTTGATAATGATACTCAAAATATTCGATACCCATATACCATCAAAATAATTGATATGAATGTTGATTGTACTTTAAATATTGAAATGTTTGTATGACATATAAATGCGTTATGAATTTTGAATACCAGTATGTATGCTGTAGGTTTGTGACAGGGGTTTTGAATATTGATACTGTCCTGTTATACTGATCATGTTGACAATTTAATATATCGATCTATGCCAAGCATATGTTGTATTAAGATTCAAATGTAAGTATGTGTCTATATACGTCTTACCTTTTTTAGTTTGGCGTTAGGAATATCATCGATATCAAGGTCATCACCGTCAGGCTTGCATCTCACTAATTTTCCTTTCTTTGTCATCCACAAATATTCAGATGAGTGCATCTGAATTACACAAAAGAACACTACATGACTATAAACTTATACACACGTGTAAGGCGCTAGTTGTTTATCGTGAGCCGTCTACAATTACAAAAACTTGTTTTCAGTTTCGTATTTATAAAATGCATAATGGCAGCTACATGTACATGCATGTACATGCGTTTTGATAAATTATATTGCCTTTTGGTGAAATCTGGATTGAAGCCCCTATAACGCTCAACATAAACGGAAAATAAACGGCAATTTCGTCATATATATTCGTAAAATAAAATAAAGGTAACACATTGACAATCAGTGTTCCTTATATCAAAAGCAAAAATGTCAACGCTAGATGTGTTTTGGTATCATAGATTTAACAAGATATAAAATGCTCTTTTTTTTGTGTACAATATATTCCAGTTTAATATCCCGCAACGATATCTCTTCATACGACACGTGAACACTAACATGGGACATGAATAATTATGAAAATTGTGGGCTATATAACCAGCAAAAATTGGCATCATGCATTTGAACGTTGATTTACTTATTCGTGAACACATGCTTAACATTGATACTGCACAGACAATTTGACTAAAGTTAGCAAACAGTTCGAGGATTATGGTATGTCTCTCATCTGTCAGTTGGAAGTTCTTCTGATATGGTGTTAACTACTAAACTTTTAAGTACCATGTATAGTAAATAATGTCAAAACTAGAAAGATATATATACATGTATTTATTTATTTATTTTTACGTATTTAAATAACATAATAATACTGTTATTGAAACAAATTTAGCAATTTTTGTGAATCTTTTATCATTTACATGTCATACATTACGCTAACATAGTATATTGATAGCATATTATAGAAAACAAACTGTATTTAATTAATTGATCACACATATCCATTGGAAAATAGCACCCAAAACAATATTTATATTTTGTAACTTTTGTACTATAGAATCCAGATCAAGATCACTTAACACAAAACATGTCGAAAAGGCGTGACAAGCGGAGAACAAGAAGATAACTGCCTATTACTAAATTGTTGGCAACAGTAATAAATCATTATATATGTAAATGGATATGAAATTGAAAACCAAAATCATGCTATATAAAAACAACAAAAATATGTTTGACAAAAGAACAAAACTGGTGTATACCTCAGACGCAAAGCGCTGTTCAATTCTTTGAAATTCAGGGTCATGGATCGATACATCAATGAGATTCACCCTCGTGTCAATTGGCTCTTTCTTGCTAAGAACATGATCTTGTAT
Organism: Dreissena rostriformis; assembly: GCA_007657795.1. Lineage (NCBI taxonomy): Eukaryota > Metazoa > Mollusca > Bivalvia > Myida > Dreissenidae > Dreissena > Dreissena rostriformis. The sequence continues at coordinate 438,669 of VMBQ01000272.1, forward strand.
AGAGTCGGCATGAGCTATTTTGAAATGATAAAATAGGAAAAAGTGTGCATGTGTGAACACTATACAATATTTATAAGGTAGTACTTAATATTAATTTAAACCTTCTTAATCCTTAATCTATGAAAACCAGTGCGTTTCCAGATAATACATTTAAAGTTTGCGGACCATATGATTATGATGTATTTTTAGATTCATGCTGTTGTCTTTAACTATGTTATGAAGGTGTTATCTTCTTGCGAAATTCAATATTATATTACACTAGTGTTTACTCATCATGTCAAATAGTAGTTATCTTTATTAAGTATGCATACACGATTTTATAAAAAAAAAACAGACTTTTTTTTTGCCATTTCTTGCAATTAATGGTAGCTACCATGTTGGGCTTAATGTGGTGCCAGTGTTTGTGGGGGTTTGTAGATTGCTACACACTTAAGCGGTAAAACGTCGTGATAAACGACCAGATTTCTTTGCTGTTTTGTTGCAATTTGATATTTTGCCGTTTGTTTCAATGTTTATATAAATGTAAATGAGCAACTGCAGCGAACTTGCAATGTAAACTTTACGATTTTACCAAATCCACTATACATGACATTACAGCCTCTGACCATGAAATCAAGTACATGTTAATCAATACATATAGATGCAATTTGAAAGTGTGCACAATTGTCATTTAATCTATAGTCTAGTTAGCAAGTAATTTATTATTTTTTAAAAGGTACCGATTTTTAAACCGAAAGAAGGATTTCTTTACGTATACGTCCATTTCAACACACGCGATTATTTTTAAGTTTTAAAGCGCAAATAAGACGGATTTCTCCCTTGTAACCAACAGATATATTCTAATTGGCATTGATAAAATAAATATATAGCCTAGTTAGCAAGTAATTTATTATTTTTCAAAAGGTACCGCTTTTAAAACCGAAAGTTGGATTTCTATATGTATACGTCCATTTCGACAAACGCGATTATTTTTAAGTTTTAAAGCGCAAAAAAGACGGATTACCTTGTAACCACCGGAAATATTCTAATTGGCATAAAAACAACAGTCAATACTTATGTCAAAGATATAGAGATCTGCAGTTGTTTGCTTCAAAACAGAACAAAGGTTTGTAACAGACATGCTTAGTCATTGGAAAGAATAATCTGACTTGACATTAAAAAATCCATCCAAACATCCATAAGTTAAGGAACAAAAAGATGCTGTGTTTGTCAGAAACACAATGCCCCCTACTGCGCGGCTTTGATATATAATCTCTATTTATCATTTGGCAGGTTTAGAAATTGACTTCCTTTAAAAGCTTATTACTTCCATTGGATTTGTTTTTTGACCTTTGACCTTGAAGAATGACCTTGACCTTTCACCACTCAAAATGTGCAGCTCCATGAGATACACATGCATGCAAAATATCAAGTTGCTATCTTGAATATTGCAAAAGTTATGACCAAGGTTAAAGTTTTGGGACAGAATGACAGACAGAATGACAGACAGACAGGCCAAACACAATATACCCCCTCTTCTTCGAAGAAGGGAGCATTAAAAAGATGCTGTGTTCAATAACCACTGAGTCTCCCAATGGAAGCATTGTCAGGGTATGGATGTTTTTTAAGTTTATGAGGTCCTACCGTGTCTGAGGCTGAAATATGTGAGGACCGGAGTATCCCAGCACTCCTTCCTACTAACATTACTAGACTATCACAACATCATAACTATTATTACAAGCAATTTGTTGAGTTGATATCCCCTGCCACATACATTTTGTTAATGGATTGGTGCAAATTGGACTGATGGAAGGACGGACAACGCCAATTCTTTATCCTTCCGTCTTTGGTTTTTGTTCTAAAACATCTTTTGAGGCCCCAAAACCTTGATTTGACCGATTGAAATTATTTTCATTAATTTTCATTGATTTGACCGATTTAAATTATTTTCATTAATTACCACCCAATGAAAATTCCTGTGAAGTTTTGTTAAAATTATAATCAGCGGTTCAGGGACGATTTTGTGTGAAGAAACAGATGACGCACGTATGCACTGACAAACGGACGGACGGACGACGGACATCACGGTATCCCAATAGCTCACCATGAGTACGTTGTGCTCTGGTGAGCTAAGAAGTAATTCCATTGAAATTGAACCATGGGAAAATTCATGAAACATATCAGATATATAAACTTAAATCACGAAATTATGAGGATCAAGTTATACAACTTTAAATTGTGATATATAAAACATGAATACTATAACTTGTTTAATACCTTACCCACACGCAATTTAACTTGTTGTCTTTGCTCCATAATGTATTTAAGATTTGCTCTAGCGTCAATGATAACAGGAGCAACATTTTGAAATTCTCCACGAATTGTAATAATCCCAGCTCGACGATTAATGTTGAACATAACAGTCATCGAATGGCCGTTCAAACTGTCTATCTACAAAACATAAACTCAGTATAAAATACTAAACACATAACATAATGCATGCGTCTTTAGAATCAAATAAACAGAACATTACACTCGCCACCTTTTCTCCCATAATATAGGTAACGTCGTAGTAATACAAAGGTATATTTAGTTGTTCTTGTGTCCATAAGTAGAATACTATGATCATCCAACCACCAATAACGTAGTTTTGAACCTTCAACTGTCATTATAAAACCATGTTATTTGAAACTTGTTTGACACGTGTCTCTTGTGTAAACGATAGGAGCTATTGGTGGCATTTCTCACGTACATGTTAAATGGACTTTTAACTGGTTTGGTATTTGTAAGCATAACATTACTGGTCTTAACCCAAAAGATTGTAAGCTGGTACTTTAGAGCTTAAAAGTGAAAACAAGCACATGATTTTAACGAATAAGAAACTCACACAAATTTGATACATTATCGATGTTCGAAACGGTTCAAACATGGTATTTTAGATTTAAACATTGGCATTTACCACAAAAAAACGCTTCTATAATTCATATTTTATAACTACAGTTTTAAATGTTGTAATGACCCTTAATGTGACGAAGACAAATGAATCATAATTATTGGACCGTTTAGCCTATGTAACACGTACTCAATACAAACATTTAAATTGAAAGCTTTGGATAAACGGAAAAAAGAATAATATGCAAATATTTTGTTCTAAGAACTTGTATCAGTCAAGTCGATTGTGTCCAATTTTATTGCGCAAGAGATGCTACTTGCCTTAAAAAACGATTGATATACGTTGTAAAAACAGACATACAAGTGTTATGTTTAATGCAATCACACCCCTTTTGAACAAAACAAAATAAAAAACTAGTTTTTATCACGTACACATCGAGCTAAATTCGACCAAATTATACATATATAAAGAAGTCGGGCTACTCATATGACGGAAACAGAAATCTCCAGTATCTGCTCCGCCGAGCTCCGAATCAGCGTGCTTTTCCTCAAGCATTTCATTGACCTTATTTTTAAATTGGTGGAGGATGATGCGTACAAGTTTGCTGACATGGCTCATGAGGCTGATTGGGGTTTTAATTCTAGCAAAGCTCGAGGTTGCCCTTCTTGGTAGGGTGATGCACAGAGGAGACTTGTTCCACTCCTTGAGTAACTTCTTCTCCTCCCATATCTCCTGTCATAGTGCCATCATTTCTGCAGTCGTTGCCGCTCCTCCGTGCTTGATCAGCTCAGAAGGGACGTTGTCCAATCCCGGTTATGTCCCTGTCTTCACACTGCGCACTGCCTCCTTCAACTCTGCCTTAAGTCAAGGCAGACTTTCGTTCTCAACTTCTGGTCTGGGGTCGTTCTGAAGGAGACTTGGGTCTGGTCGAAGCAGGTTATTATAGAGGTCGCTTCAGTATTCGTTCCACCTGTTCAGGCCTGTGGCATTTTCGGTTAAGAGGTTCCCATCTGTCTGCTATAACACTGGGATTTGGGTGACTGGTCTTCGTGCGGGTCTTTAATGTGATGTAGGCCTGCTAACTATCATCCGACTGTGGCCATCTCTCCTTAATACACTCCTCCCTGGCCTCTGTCATCTGATTTCTTACCTCCCTGTTCGCTTTCTGGTAGTCTGACCTAGGTTCCTGGCTGGTGTACTCCTCATTTCTCAGCTCTCTGTTCTTTTTTCGCAGAGCTCCATGTTCCCGGTCGTTACCCATGGATTGTTCTTCCTACTCTCTCTTTCATGAACGTCTTCGGGTAGTGACAGCAGGACTTCCTTTATGTTGTTGGTGATATTGTCGATGTCACCGTCTAGGATGTTCTAGACTGCACACTAGCCAACTATTTATGATTGAAACACCTCTGATATCTCTGGATATTCCAGTTTCTCCAAATCAAATTTAGTCCGAGGGTTGTTGGTGATGCGCTTTTTATTTAACTTCAAGTTGATGGTGGTGAGCACTAAGTCGTGGTCTTGCCGACGATGTCTGTACCAGGAAACGTTCTTGTGTTTGTTTTGTTGATGCTGGACTTGAACCGCTGCGGCGCCAATATAAATTTTATCTGGTTGTATACTTGCCTGTTTGGAACATGCCATATGGATGTTCTGTACGGTTTTTGTGGGTGCAGCGTCGTGGCTAGAGTGAATTGGTGGCTTCTGGAGAAGTCTCAGCCCTCGGTCATAAGTCTCTTCTATACCGAAAATACTTACTTTCCCTAACCAATCTTGGTAGGCGTGTTGTTCAATCTTGGCGTTCCAGTCGCCATGGGCGATGAGGATGTCTGTCTTCGGGACCTTAGCCGCGATGCGCTCTAATGCTTCATAAGACATTTCAATCTCTTCGTACTCTGATGTTGGTGTGTAATCCTGTATGAAGGTGATAGTTTGAGGGCTCGCTGAGATACGGTGGATATGAATCTGATGGAGACTGGAGTGGATTTGATTGCGCCATTGACTACCTCCTTCCTAACCATGAACGCGATCCCGCGGCGATGTTTCGAATCCTCCCCGCTGAACCATTTATTATGTCCTTCGTCTGTTGATAATTTTCCGAAATGAGTAATACTGTGAACAAGAAATGTGTGCATAGAACACGGATCCCCCTGTGAAATATCACTATAATGTATTTAACATTATAACTGTTGTTTCATATCGAACCTATTTTACAATTGCAACATTTATCTTGAGGCGAGCGATAAAGTTAGCTAATGCGACATGTTGTCTAGATATGATCATAAACTTTGTCAAATAATGTCGGAATAACAACATGTACGATCAAGAAGAAGGTCTGACAGACACACAAGCAGGTTTCATTGTTAGAATGTAAAGTAAATGAACAAACATCAAGTGTTTTCTATGAAATTTACCTTAACTTAAGCAACATATGGCTCTGCACGCATTCGTCTTGCCACAAACATAATATGTGCTGATTAATTTTTAAATCTCGTCATGCAAAATAAAGTTATTGAAGGACATAGTACAATTATCAATATGATAAATATGCCAAACATGGGTGTGCACTGTGACCGTGACCTTTTATCAAGAGGAATGGTTAATGCATGTGAAATGTTTCCTTGATATTATAATTTGTGTCGATGTATGACGAAATTCTCGCATGCGCAATCAAGTTATCAACCGCAAATCAATATGTAAATAACCTATATCACGAATATGCTAACATTTCACATGTCGAGGGGGAACTAAACATTCAAGTGGGCGACATCGATGATTTACGCGACGTGTTTGTACCATATGCTAATCGTTTGCGATAATTTGTTAGGATATTTAATCATTCGCAGCATGTAATGATACTTTATCAATATAAGACATATTTGAAAACTTCACAGGTCAACCGTGAACTTGACATTTAAGCAAGCGACAAGGTAAATATGATGATCATTTTTTTTAAATCTATTTGAACATCCTATCATGGACGGACACAAACTGGCTCCCTCTCCACATGCATACAGGCGGCGCACGTACGCACTAACGTACACACACACACCTTACATTGAATTATGGTACAGTTACCTCATTTTGTTGGAGTTCTTTGACAATAGAGTCCGAAATCATTGAAGACACAATGGCAGTTCGCAGCACATCACCTAATTGAACTATGCATTCATATATGTTATTTGCAGAGTCAGACCAAATAACTAAGTTTATTGACGATTCATCTGTTTTTTCATTAGCCTGCTCATCTAATTTGGTGGATGTCTGTACATATCCGCCCATACCTAAAATGAATAACATAAAATGCAAACCTTATGGAAAACCATGCATCCTTTGTTGGTTTGCATTGTTTAAAATGTTAATTACGTACAGTACATACAATGTTAATATTGTTTACAATTAATCCACATACATACAATATATTTGTTTGCTTCCGGGGTCAAACCAATACATATTTTCGCAATAAACTGAGACCGAAACCATTTCCGCACAATTTTTCGTTATTGAGTATATGGCAAATGTAAGTATTAACTGAACTATTTACATTTAATGCTATTTTATCTAAATTCTTTGAAATGACGTATTATAAAGAACGTTAAAAAAACACACACACAGTTATAATAAAGGCCCTTCGAAATACATATTAGGATGATTTTCTTTTCGTTTCTCAGTCAAATTTCATTACCGTTAACACAATTGATTTATCAGTATGTCTCAAAAGTTCGACGTTAACGCAATTAAATAATTGACGAGTATTACCGATCTTTTGGTCTGACTATCAAATACTGGCTACAGGAAACGGACAAATTTTAAAGTAGAGGTATTAGCGAATTTTTTTTCTTGTATTTTAAAGTCGTAATCGTTGTGTATTGATGGCTAAAACAACGTGAATTTAATGATGACTTTTTGTGTGCGGCTAATCTTAAGCTTCTTTAGAACTTCTAGGCATACGATATTTTAATGCTATTTATATTAAATGATCTGTCTTGTATATGTATGCGATACGACTTCCGGCAAACGAAATCACGTAAAGCATCCTTTCATATTAAGAGAATATTTGCTAGACCGCCATATTAATTTAAATGAAGCTTGAATGTTCATGCTGACCTGAATATGGCGATGTAGTAGCTATTGATCCTTCTGTATCGTGTTCTAATTCAAAATAGGGAAACGGATCTGTTGCTGTACCAGCGAGTGCCTTGCTTCTCTCTATAATGCATCTGATGTAATGGACAATGATTTGAATTATAAATTTTATAAACAGTTCATACGTGTGTTTCAGCAGTTTAGAAATTCATGTGTTTAACCAGTTTGAAATCGTTGTATTGACTGGGTGAATAAGAATATATGATGATTAAGAATTACCAATTGTATTTAATCAAATCATTAAATTGAAGTACCAATACCATGCACCTTTTATTAAACGTACCGTGTTTTGTCTTCAATTTGTGCAATGTGTCCGTATTTAGCTAGTGCATCAAACAGTTTCTTTCCCTCAGTTTCTTCAATGATTATTTGCTCATTGACGATCGATGATAACAGTCGTCGAAGCTGTGTTTCTTCTTCTTTTCTGCACTCTGTTTAGTATAAACAAAGTAAATAAGTAATACAGATATAATATAACATCATTTTACTATATATCACTATCCAATACAATAGTTCAGCCATATGTTTACCAACCTGTACATGCAGGCCGACCGTTATAGGACATTGACTTTTGTTTTTCTTCAAGAGTTTTCTTTATCCTCGCCAATCGCTCCGTATCGTGCCGTTCCATAAAGCAGAAAGGAACATCACCTGACTGAAATATTTGTCGGATAAAGTTTTCGGCGAAGAATGATTGCATCGCACTACACACTTTTTCAAGATTTTCTTTCCAACCAAAGATATGTATTTTCCCTTCAAAATGTTTCACCTGCCAATCGACCAATTGACAATTATCTTGCATTAGTGTTTGCTTAAGAGCCTTGAACTTTTCAGTCATGATTGCAATGCAATCAGTGGAATCAACGGGAAGTTCAGTTTCTGCTATATTTGATCTTAAAATATGTTTTATCTCATTGTCTGTGCTTTTTGCTGGAACGTGTTTCTTCATAGTATTATCATGCTCAATGCCGTTACTTGAAGTAATAACACCACGAATAAAAAGCATGCAATCTTTGGACAAACTGTCATTTAACTTTACGCCAGCTATTTTCTGGAATACAGTTTCTGCCATTTCTTTCACGAGTTGTATGTCTTCAGGCTGTCCTTCTATGTTGAATCCGTCATTTCTTGATGTTACAATAGTATCACTCGGAATGTATTTAAATGTTCCGATTTCTTTCAACAAACGAATTTGTAACTTATTATACGGTACGTATTCAGATGTCCGTCTTAAACTCCGCTCAATGTCACGTACGTAATTAAAAATATCATCTATGGATCTGGTGCCCGTGTCTCGCAAGCAGTCTATCTCAATCAGCCGTGTAGCATCATTGCAATGCACAGCAACCGTATCTTCCTTTTTCCAATCTATAAAAAGACAACACACACGTATATTGCAATAAATATAACACTCCATGGTACCATGGTAATGTATTATATTTAAGATTTTAAACTAAACAGTACCCAAACCGAACAATACATTTAAATAACAAAGTGAAGTATATTCTATAATTCAATTCATTTTACGACAATTAGATTGATCATTAAATGATTACGTACTTGTAGTGCGCATTTGTACAACAATAATTGTCTTAACCTTGGTCAAAACTTGTCTAACGTAAACACGCTAATGTCCATAATATATGTCCATTGAAATACCGTGGATATCATTGATTATACTTTGTTATAACAATTTAGTACATGTTAGTACAATTTAGTACATTTAAACATTGTGATGTTATTATAATACACATTTCTTAAGCAAATATTCAGCGGCTTCGTTGAGTGTGTACTTACATTTACTTTAATATGGGGAATTTGGAATAACATCTTTGATAACTTAAAGAGCCGTTCATGTAATAAAGTATTGGTAGAAGATCAGAAGTGCATTAATAACCTTATGACTTTATTTTTTATTTTATAAATAAACCAAATACACATTCTTGGAAAAAACTGTTTCTTATTTGTTGCAGCTTTTAGGGGTACATTGTGCATGGCTAAACCACAGTGTAGGGGATGAAAAGTTTTTTTATTCTTGATAAATTTTAAATTTAATGATGCATGTATCCAAAACTGGATGTCAGAACTTAATAATTCCTCAAGGGCAATAAGTAACAGTCAGTTTTGTAAATTTGGATTGCAACCTTACTTTAACCATGTCAGTATAAATAAGTTTATATTTGAACTTTTAAGATTAAGCGTTTCATCTCATAGATTAGAAATTGAATCAGGCAGATGGCATAAAACTGAATCTATACCTTTTTAAGAGAGAATATGTCAACAATGCAATGTTTGTACATAAAGCATTTAGTCAAAGAAACCTGTATACATATTACTATGATTTATTGTGTATAATTTATAAGTCTAACTTGACTTCTCGCTGTCTTATAGATTCGCCTTTGTTGTTTTTAATGTTATCGTTATAATTAAATTGTTAAATAGATTATAAATGCTGTAATCTAATTGTCTTAGACCTTTTCATGTATTGATACTTTAACAACTTATGAAATTCAATACTGAACACACTTCATGCCTTTATACATGTTACTATGTTTTGAAAATGTATACTCATGGACTGTACGCCCATAGTTTAGTGAATAAAACAATCATTTACCAATTAAGCTTTAATATATGGGCGATTTTCTGCAGAGTGAAGAATTGGCCCTACGAAAACCTCATGACATCGACCCAAAAAAATCATAGTGACGGCTGAACTTTTCATAAAGTATGTTTTATATCATCGTATGCTTATGTTGATGATAAAATAAATGTATAAAAGTTATTCATACACGTTTGAATTAAAATTGAATTAGACTGGACAAGAAATTGGAATAGGCACAAGAAACAATTTTAAAAAAAGGGAAATAACTCCCTTAAGTCTGAAAAGATGGATATGATTATGTTACGCTTCATTGCTTATTACAGCCCTTTAGTATTACGAAGTTTCATCACAATTCCTTGAATACTTGTTGTCCCTTAAACGAAGTGTGGTGGACTGTTGGACGTATGGAACGACAGACAAAAGAACAAACGATGCGATTACTATATGAATTCCTTTTAGGACTTACAATAGTCATGATATGACACTGTCCTTATCCGAACAGTAGGACGTCCTACTGATATTTACACAATTATTGCATTTTTGGCATAAGCTATTGCACGTTGTGAACCTAGGCTATGCACGTATTGCTAAGAGCATGAACACTTTTGTTATCGGAAATGATTTAACCACCAGTTTAATACCAATGAACCTACTTTTACACCATGATTTCATCTTCTGCCAAGTGTATGGACAGCATACAATGGTGCGATGTGCCAGTTGACTGCTTAAATACGATGTAATATAATCTAGTACAGTTTCGAGTGTTTTCGTTTGGACTTTCCATCGTCCATCACTTCTCGAAGAATTGATTGGGCATTCAACTTGCAGTTCTGTCGTCGTTATGTTTACGTCGCACTGATATTTGTGCCGTAGAGATGTTAAGAAAGGTGCACATACCGGACTGTAAAACATCGTTTCCAAATCAAGCAAACCAACACGACTTCCACATGCAATAACGTATAAGAAATGGTAATGTGTCCCTTTAAAGAAACACGTATTATGGTGATAACATTAGATATCAATTAGCTTTTAATTTTGTCACCACAAAAACCTTTGTATGGGTTATTATGTATACACACCAACGTGACTTTCATGACATACAAAATCAATGTAACAATATAGTGCAAACATTACCATGAGTTCTTAGAATTTTACCACAACTCTCAATTGGATTTGAGGCTAAACAATGGTCGGAAATCGAACATAAACATTATGTTATTTATATGCAACCGTTTTCGTAGTTACAAGTTTAAGTTCAATTGTTTGGTATGACTTCATAACATAGTTTGCAACATGACTTCGTTCATTACTCACCTTTTCAAGAGCGAACGTCTGTTGAACGAAAGCTCAATCTCAATTCGCACTGATTGAATCCTTACATTTAGGGTCTTCCATATGAAATTAAAGTATGTTTTAAATATATTTATTTTCATATAAAATTCAGTTCATTCTTTGTGCATAATGATGGAGAGGTACATGCGATTCAAGACTGTGTATGTCTGTCTGTCTTTCTGCCAATATGTTTTCTGTAGGTCAAAAAGTATGCCAGCACATTATTGTCCCATATGATTATGTTAATACGTGTGTAAAATATGCTTATTGTTATACATAAAATGTTTATTATTTGTAAGTCCTACTTGCATATTCCGGGCAAATTTATTTGTTGAACAAATACATGTTTTCTCTAAACGACATAATTCTAATCTAGAGTTTTACATCGTTTCCGATAAAATTGCAACATCTACAAACTACTATATTAAAGCCAAAGAGTATCACTCGCGCACACGTGTTAAGCAGTCTATGTAATTCACGAGGACTTTTTAAATCGTCACAATTGCTTATCCCCTTAAACATTAAAACGCAAACAAACTATCTTATTTGACCAAAACAAGTAATGGTTTTTATCGCAGTTTAAGTACTATCAATATTGGCTACATTTTTATAATCGGTGTTGAATCGTTTGAATAAAACAACTGCCAACTTGTCATCAAATACGCTCGTTTTAATGTCTGTATCACATTAATCTTTTAAGGATGCTTTAATTTGTCGTAAAACGTTGGCACTTCAAGTTTAATGACGATAAGATTTCAACCATTGGATAGACGGGGACAATTTTTGTGTGCATTTTTTTTTTTTGATAATTAAAGGGACTTGTTCACAGATTTCCGTATTTTTGAAAAATGTCGTTAGAAATGTTTACTAACAAATCTAAAGTGTTTGTAATAGGCCCTAATAGCTATAATAGCATATTAACTAAGTTAACTTAAAACTATCGCCTTCCACGGGATTCAAGCCCGGGTCCTTTGGAAGCAAAAAACAACACAATACCACTGCGCCACGCATGTTGATCAGCGAAACGTAACCCGTTTATTAATAATGTGTACGATTGGTTAATTTTTTGATTTTCTAGATTTTAACTGCAATGCTTTCTTAAAAGACTGTATTTGTTTTGCCTTAATACACTGTTTCTTCCTGTTTGGCGAATACATGAAAAATGATTTCGAATATTTCAATCAGTGCACAGGTACTTTTCTGAAATCAAGTATACGAGCGTGTTTGCATCTTTATTCCAGTTATGTGAATACGGTAAAGCTAGTATTATGCCAAATTATATAAACAATCAAATACAATTTATTTAATATTTACCTGTTTATTCTCAAACTGGTGAAGGCTTTTTTGGCTTTCATCTGATTTTATTTTCAATTCTTCGTCAATTTGCATAAGTGTCTTGAGTTGCATACTGAAATAAAATCATTGTGTTTTTCATAAATACGGTATGGATCATTGTACAAGACCTTCCATCGATATCACTAATTTTGCAGACCAACCATTTTTTATGAACTGGAAACCAAAATGCAATTCAATGAAATTGTTTGTTCCAACACAGTTAAATGTTTATGAAAAGTATGTTGTTGTTTTTTTAAAGATGCACATACTTCTTCGTTTCAAGTGACAGAAAAAGGTGCGTGTTGTTTGAAATACTAATTTTTGTATTTAATATGAAAAGTCAGAAATAATATTCAATTCAAATTGTATAGGCTTTAGGCATGATAAAAATATAAATGTTTTTTTTATATTAATGAATAATATACTGGTGTAAGTATGTTTTAGATTATTAGTTTTAGGCAATTCCGTCATAATAAATTGGAAAATGTGACAATTTCATATGACAGCTTGTTACTTTGCAAATGAACACGAATACTACTTAAATGTAATATACAAAAGTAATCACTTTGTGTAACAAAATCAATTGTAAATGATGTACGTATACGCAATAGAGTAGTTTGTTCATACTCACTATTTGTAATCTATTCCGTATGTCTATCGATTTAAATTACTATTTTTGCTTATATATGTGATTGCATGTTAATTTATCAATGTCCCCAAATAACTTGTCGTCACATGTTTTTGTCATAAATGGTTTTCATAACGAAGACGATTTTGTGTTTGCAATTGTTAAAAACAACAATGCAATCATGCAGCTAAAGTGTTTACTTTGTGATAATTTTAATAAACTTTTTTGTTCACTTCTATTTAAATTTACGAAACAAAAATGTTTATATTATGCAATATAACATTATATGAATAATAAAAACTCAGTGCCGAACCCATAAACAAACATATTGTGTAGAGCTTAAGAGGACGTATATACTTTTTTATTTAACATTAGTCTGTTCATCTATTTAAAAAAAAAATGTGTTTCAATACGCATCAAACCTGCTTTCAATGCTAGCGGGCGCTGTTGTAGACTCGATCAGAAGAACAGCCTGTTTAAGTCCGCTATAATAAGACACACTATAGATTATATATTTGAAGACATATTGTACAAATTTGATTTGCCGTTTGAATTTCTTGTCTAATACATGTGTTCAATATAGGAACACTGCAACTTTCTAATAATATTATATTTCCGTGTGTGTTTTATTTCATACAATTACAGATATTTATTGAATTGTTGTCACATAAAAAGCATCTTTCATTGGTCTAATAATGTACAAAACTTCATCTTATTCGTGACGGTTATTAATTTTCTCTACTTACTGTTTGCTATTTGAGTCGTGCTTAGGTTTTCTGTAGTAATCAAATTGTATCTTAATAAAAACTTTACCTTATTCTTTTTTCTAGGATGTTCTTGTTTTCTTTCAAAAGACGAATATAATCTTCATTCTGTGTCAATCTGGAACACAGAACAGTTATTAGCTACATGTTTATAAATGTTGTGACAATGTTAAACGCACGTTACCAAAAATAGATTAACCTTTCCTAAACAAAACAGGAACCATATTATGTGTTATGTTGATCATTGAAACGACAATATTACTTTTGTTGGAGTAACTTTTTCTTTTCTTTATCGTCGCGCCTGAAAAAAAGGAAAATCAAAATGAAAAGCTGTACATAAATAGTGAAAGGTTATGACTATGTACTTTCACGCACTGACGGGTTCATCTAAACCAATTTACCGTACACTAGTATATTCGATAATTGCAGACGCATGCGCAAACATCATTTTCTCTTCGTTTACAAGTAGTTGTATTTTTACGTTTTTACTTTCTTTACCACTTTACATTCATTCATAAATACCATTATCTTAAAAATAAAATAGCCTTGTGATAATTATAAAAACAAACAATAGCATTTAGTTCGTATCGATAAATGACAATATAATTTCTTGATAAATGGTATAGATCAGAGTAGACGTACTGACGAGTTATTATCTAGTGCACTATTAAAATTAATAAAACTTAGCATATGTTAGTATTGCTAACATACATCTCTTTCTTTAGCTGTTCATTTATAGAATAGCATTTATTAAGCTGCTCTTGAACATCAGCAAGTTCTGTACATAGTACTCTTTCAGCATTTTCGCATTTTTTCCTCATCTTTGCTTTCTTTACCTTCCTGAAATGATCAAAAACAGTTACCATAAATACGCGTAATATTAACTGTGCTGCCAGGCGCAATTACAATACGTAGTCTTTATGTAAAAGTTGCTAAAAAGTAGAAAACATATGATCGCCATTTATTATCTAGCACAAATTAGTTGTTATTGAAACGCTGTTTCCAATTTACATTTTTCAATGGAATGTATTGCTTTTGATAAAATAATATAGAAACAGAGTATTCTGATTAAGTTACCACTTAATGTTTGATTTTCAGAAATGTTTAAGTAATACCAAGCGGATGAACTCGCAGATGAGCTCCTTGGACGGATGATGTCTTCATACTCATGGAATTTCGTTTGTAAAACATGTCTCTAAAATATGCGGTACAAAACATAACTGGAAAACATAGTAAAAAGATACTGTCATCAATTCTAAAAATGTTATTAGAGGCATTTACATATGGCTTCGAATGAAATCCCGAGCTTATCTTGATTGAAAGCCACCTACGCACTTAATATTGTTGTATTCCGCTTCAGGCGCAAGTTTTATACCAGGTATAACTAGAAGCTCTCTTTCAGTAAAAAGTTATGGCAGTGTGGCTTTAAAATATAATGGTTATTTTTGTCCATGAAAGTAAGTCAACCCAGAATTAAGTTATTCGGTGTTATTTATTGTCCAGCAAGGAACTCAACATCATGAAATATATTCTGTCTTATTTACTGTAATAAATGCACTGAGCAAATTTCACTTACAATGTGTTAACATATGGCACCAGAGTTCTTAACAAAAATTCAGAACGTAGTTTTACTATTGATGGAATGTCTCTTTTTCACAGAAAATCTGAGGTATATATACTTTTCCAATGACACACTGTGCCCGGTGTCATACACATGACACAGTGTGTCATACACATGACACAGTGTGTCATACACATGACACAGTGTGCATGCAACAACAAAAATTGTGCCAGACACAGTATTCTAAGTGCCTTTTTAACAGGTGCTCAAAAAGAATGTTCTTAAGTATACAAAATGTGTAACGTTAAACAACTTTAAAATGTGCACAAACATATAACAACATAATAATATCTCAAAGGAGCGTGTTCTGTCTTGAATTGAATTAATTTAAGAACGTTAACAATTAATGCAAATTCAAAATGATGCTCAAGGACTTTAAAAGTCGGCATGACATAAGTTGCTAAGCAACGGGCACGGTAAAAATCAAGATGGCTGCCGTCGATTTCTAAGAAACAAGTGTGACAATTTAATGTCAAAAAGCAATAGATGTAAACAATTCTAACTGTTAAAAATTGGCAGAAATGTGCACAATAGGACTTAAATTTGATAGCTGCTACTTATTTTGTATGAATTCTTAAATAATGTCATTAACTTTAAGAAACAAATGTCTACCTTCAAACCGGAAGTAGGAACATTTTAACAATAACAATGGAATAAAAATCGAAAGTATGAAGGAAAACTTATTCCAGCCTTAACATGTGATATAAGTGGCTGGCCGGTAATATATAATTGGTCAGCACTATTATATGTCAAGGCTCGGAAAAGCAACATGAATGAAACAATTATGCTGTTGACAAGGGAATTCAGGTAACTAGTTTCAATGTATTTTTTTATTCACATTTAAATAATGTACTATGTACTGGGTTTTCATATAAATAGCATATTAGCAATGTAATGACAATATTATAGAGTAAAACGATCAGGCCGGTCCCCAGACCGTACGGTTTACATAACAGTCTAATATAAACGTTAGAACACTTTCGGTTGAACACGTAACATAATGAACACTTTAACTGAGCAATATGTCAAATGTCCTTATAGGGTGGTGCTATGACGACCCGGGTGGTGTCGAGGTAGGTTGGAAGCTGGCGCGGTGCGGCGCGATCAGGTGCGGCTGTATGTCTGTTACTGAGTCGGGCCG
Organism: Dreissena rostriformis; assembly: GCA_007657795.1. Classification (NCBI taxonomy): domain Eukaryota; kingdom Metazoa; phylum Mollusca; class Bivalvia; order Myida; family Dreissenidae; genus Dreissena; species Dreissena rostriformis. The sequence goes on from VMBQ01000272.1 coordinate 455,107, forward strand.
GTGTGCGAGGGAGGGGCTGGTGCCGCGCAGGAGCTGCGTGTCGCTCACTACGGACATGTGCTCGATGCTGTCGAGGGAGGACTGCGATACGGAGCGCGCCAACAGGTTGTGGTCAGACTCGAGTCTTAGCAGCTCCTCGGCCAGGCCAGTTGTCTGGGCCCCGGACTTCACCTTCACTTTCTTCAACTCGTTAACAAGCTTCTTTATCAGTATGTCCTTATTATTGCAGAGGTTGGTCAGCTGTACCAGGCGTGTATGTGTGGTTGCCGGGGACGCACTCCTATGCTTGTCTGCTGCCTGTCCCCTCAGATTGTTGTACTCGAGCGCCGGTGAGCGCATCCCTTCTATGGTAAGACACTCTAACTTCCACTGACGCAGCTCTTGTAACAGACTGTCAGTCTCATTGCGCTAGGCACTGAGCTTCCTGTCCCTCTTAGCCAGCTCGGCGCTGAGTGCCGCCAGGTCTGGTACCCCGTCTGTGGGAGGCTCTCTCGTTAATGAAACGCTGGAAATCATCTTGGTGATCTCCTTCTCAAGCCGTGTTACAATCTCATTGTCATTGACTGTTTCTTGAGTGCTACTGTATCCTGTAATCTGCGCAGGAACGCCTCAAGCTGATGGTACAGCCTTGTCTCCTCTTCCAGTTCTTTCTCTAACCGGTTAATCTCATCTTTAGCCTGTTTGTTGTCCTTCTCGGCCAGTTCGAGCCTGCGGTTGCTCTCGTGTACCTGGAACTTCCAGGACGTGAGACTGGCCAGCTCTTGAGCCGATTCTGATTCTTGCGTTACAAGTTGTTTCTTTATGTGTTGAATTTTTTCTCTAAGTGTCTAAACACTGGTTGCTATAGACACAGAGTTGGTTCCCCTTCCGCTGTCGGCAACACTTTCAGCAAAGCTGGGTGCCAATGAACCATGAAGGTGCGATGAATCCAGTTTTCTGTTCAGCATTTCTTTATTTTGATCTCTGCTGTCCTCAAAGCACTCTTACACATTTTCTACGAAACTGTCTGTGAGCCTGTGACTCTTCCTGAGCGCCAGGGGTCCATTTAGGGGCAGTGGCGGGGCCGAAGAGTGTCGAGCTCTTCTAGAACTCTTAACTCCATTATCATGTCGCTGCTGAATCCATGGCGATATCGCCCTGCAACTAGTAGAATCTGTGTCATTCTGAACGTATTCGGTTTCCGATTGTACCGCTACAGCCACCTCTAGTACTTCATCGTTACCGTGGTTACCATGGGACCGGTTTTGATGTCGTCTTCCGCTGGGATCCCCTTTGGCCGCGTACAGGCTGGTGGCCTTGCCAACACAGACCCAGCAATCACCCCCTCTGTCCGCCGCCTCCATTCGAGCCTCGATCTCGTGCCAGTGCTCGTCCTTGGTGGCCGTCTGGCCGCGAGGAGCCTCCATGCTCCTCGTCAGATCGGCGATCATGTGATCCCGGGACAACTTCTGGCCTGGAGGTATTGTCTTCTGGACGCTGCCTGCGGAAATACAGACGTCTGCTGGTTTGCCACTTTTGTTCACCAAAACATCGTAACCAAAAAGAGCATCATCTTCTCTTTCAGGAACAAAAATCTCCTGAAGTTTCTCCATCTTACCAAGCCTAAGTTTGAACATGCCTTTTCCCATTTCTGCAATGGTAGCCTTACAGGCCCCTTTCAAACTTGCCCCCAATGGATGTGAACAATTATAACTGTTAAAAATTAACAGAAATGTGCACAATAGGACTAAAATTTGATAGGTGCTACTTATTTTGTATGAATTCTTAAATAATGACATTAACTTTAAGAAACAAATGTCTTCAAACCGGAAGTAGGAACATTTTAACAATAACAATGGAATAAAACTCGAAAGTATGAAGGAAAACTTATTCTAGCCTTAACATGTAATATAAGTGGCTGGCCTGTAATATATAACTGGTCAGCACTATTAATTATATGACCATGCTAGGAAAAGCAACATGAATGAATGAACAATGAAAACAATTGTGCTGATGACGAGGCAATTCATGTAACTAGTTTCAATGTAATTTTTGATTCACATTTTAACAATGTACTATGCACTGGATTGTTTCAATTTCAGCACAATACATGTATCTTATGGAATGTGTACAATATATTAAGAATACGTCATAATGGTCTTGACCGAACTGGTCCAAAATTCAATCACAAGAATGGTCAAGGTAAGGTACCTACAAACAAAATTGCATCGCAAATTTCTGCATTCATTTATGTGTAGCGTAATAATAATAATACATAGCAATTGAAGCAAACACACAAAAACGGGCACACACCTATGTTGATATATTTGATAAAGCAAAAATTAGTTACATTTCCTTAACAATTCTCTTAAGATCGAATCAAGCTAAAACGTTGGTTTAAATCGTGGCAAAACATACTGCTGCATTGCTTTAGTATTCAAATAAGCCGATGCTGTATTTTGGATAGTGTTATGATGGAATAAGAAACAGATCTGCAAACATATATCTTTCATAGGACAGAAGTAGCATACTTTAAGAAATCGCAAATGTCATTTGATGGAACTATTTCATCAAAGGGGGTAACAAAGTCAAACCTGGTCTGGAAGTGACTTTATGCTTTCTGTATTTGATGTTCGCTCTTCAAGCTTAGTTTGATGACGATTCTCGGTTGCTGATGATGACTAATGGAGTGAAGAAATAATACAATTTTACTTCCGTAGCATGGTAAGTCGTTCGTTTGCAAAACAAGTCATTTTATATTGGATAAATGGCCATAGAAACTTAGTTCAATTATTCATTATTCTCAATAAATGTGTGCACATGTCGCCGTCAAGAGATTACAAGTAATGCACATCATTTCCGAATAGTCACATGTTTTTGTATAGCCGATGAAATGTGAAATAGGTTAAACCTGCAATAAGTTACCATATCCCTGATTTTGATTAATTTAGCCAGAATTATGCTAACTTGACGTTGTTGGTAACTGTCTCCCTTGCAAAAATAGTTTGAAAAAAAAATAAAAAATAGCTGAACACATTTTAATTGTTAAACTAAGAATAAATTCGTTCAAAAATTCAAACTATAGTGAGTATATAAACAGTTTTAAGATTCATTTCCATACGTATTATAGTAATACTCTAAAATATAAAAACAACAAAGAACACCAATTTAGTATTACTTTAAAAAGAGTTAACTTCTTGCACTTTGAACTTCTTCTCATTATCTTAAATAAATAAAGCAAGTTTAATGACAACTATTATATAAAGAATAAACATTTGAATTGATTATTCTAAATTGGAAAAACAGAAAGTTTGAGCCAGATCCACCAAGTAGTTAACAATAAACAAAGTATTATTTACATACCTTCAATATTAACGGAGATATGCTTTGCACAAGAAAACTTACTTAAAGGCAACAACTTTGTAAATCCTGAAGAGAGTCATGGTCCTTGTACTCTAGATTTCCCTTTAAAGCTATCTTACATTATATGAAATATCAATTACTTCAATACTTCCCGAGTAATGCGCTGCACAAAATCTGCCATACAAATGGCAAATGTGATTTATATATTACTCCTTCAGGCAGCATAAAAACTTTCATTGTAAAGTATACATGCATTTTGATTTGCAAAGCCATTTATTTTGACTTAAATAAATATTTTAAGTTTAAATTAAATCCCTTGAGCCTTTTCTAAAAACTTTTACCATCCTGTGTAGAGTTAATGTGTATATGTAAAATGGTCCTTTATTTGGGTCAATGCTATATGGGCAATACATATTCTAAGTGAAATCCATCAAGCCTATTCTGAGGAACTTACTTACAGAAAAACGTCCTGATAAAGTATATACATACATTTTATAGTGTTAAATGGCCCCTAATCTTAAGAAATTATTTTCCAAACTCAGCCTTTGGGGTCATTCTAAATAGGAAAAACATGTTTTAAAGGGGATTATTGACAGTTAAAAAGATATAATATTTTCAACAAGAGGGCAATATTGGACCTTAAGTTCTCACCTGAATTCAAGGTACACAGAATGTAGAAGACTTTATCTGGTGACGAAGTTTTAAATGCCAATTGACCATGATTCACACACAGCCTTGATATTATCAAGATAAACATTCTTACCATGCTACATCATGTAGCTTCTAAAATGGAAATACATGTATGGGTTTTCTAAGCTTTGACTTGGTGACCTAATTGTTGGACACATGTGACTCAGATTTAAACTTGGCCTTGATATTGTCAAGATAAACATTCTGACCTAGTTGCATCAAGATTGAGCCATAAATGTGGTTTAAAGTGTGGCAACAAGATTTGACGAGGTAGCCTACTTTTAGAGGAAGATGAACCAGATTCAAACTCGTCCTAAATATTGTCAAGATAAACACTCTGACCAAGTTTCAAGAAGATTGAGTCATTAATGTGGTTTTAGAGTGACAAAAATGTTTTTCTAAGTTTTGACAAAGTGTTCTAGTTTCTGGATGCACTTAACCCAAATTAAAACTCTACCCAGATTTTGTCACGATAAACATTCTGACATACTTTTATCAAGATAGGAAGAATAATGTGGCCTCTAGAATGGAAATAAGGTTTTTAAGATCTGACCTGGTAACATAGTTTTTGGACACACATAACCCAGAATCGAAATCTGTCTTGATATTTCAAGATACATTTTCTGACCAAGTTTCATCATGATTAAGTGATGTGAGTTTGAACAAGGTTTTTTATGATTTGAACTTGTGATCAACTTTTTGGATGCATGAAATGCAGATTCGAATTCGGCCTATATTTTGTTAAGATTACCAATCTGACGAGAGTTCAACACATATTTGAGTAAGACAAATCCACTATATATTCTGCAAAGGACTAAACGAAAATAATTCAGCCAAACTTATCGCAGTCACTATTCCTTTATTTTTAAGATAAGCTCCGTATTAAGATCATCCAACTGTTTAAAGTTTGAGCTAGATCTAATGGGTAAAGACCAGTTTAAAACACAAAATATTAGGACTATATACTCTTTTGTGGAAAACCAGACAAAACAGTTGTCTCGGTCTGAATTCCTTTCTTACGTTCATCTAAATATTAAGGTCATTTAACTGTACAAGTTTTTGTGAGATGCACCGAGTATTATATGAGGAGTTAAAAATGTCAGACATATATTTTCCTTAGTGGAAAAAAGAACATAGGGCAAACAATTCTGCCAAAAAATGTTGCAGCTATAAATCGTTCTGTACGCATTAAGTTTATTCATCCGAGCAAGATCCTACCATTTGTTAAAGAAGAGTTTTAAACACATATAGCTTCATATAGTGGAAAAAACAGAAAAATGACCATAATTCTGCAAAAACATGTTGCAGCCTAAATTCCTTTCTTTCAGATCATTTGCACATTAGGGTCATTCAACTGTGAAAGTCTTAGGGCATTTCACCCAGTAGTTAAATAGAAGTTCAAAACACAAGCTGCGGAACTGAGGTACAGATGGACAAGGGCAATGATTAATGCCTCCCACTCCAAGGGGTGGGGGCGGGGGGGGGATTTATGGCCTCTAAAGATGTTACAAACTAAAATTTGACAACGCCAGATATAGGGTAACCACACTTTGTGATCAGGTGAGCTAAAAACAAGATCATTTTTAATATGTATTTATTCATTGGTTGCTGAATAGGTTTTTTTGTTTTTTAGAAATGCTCAATAAAATATTAATTCTTGTAATTATAAACAGTTGTCCTCGGGGACACTTTAATTGGGAGCAGAAAAATCAGTAATAGTTTTTAAACCATTAAAAATGAAATGTACATGAAGCACCGCTACGCATGTGCACTATCGATAAGAGAACTGTAGTGTAGTACACTCCTCATTAAAGTAGGCAATTTTTGAAGTCCTCAGTTTGAATCTCCCTAGAGGCTTAATAACAAAAGTTTTTTTGGAATTATTGACATTGTTTTCGAAATTATTTCATCACTATCATATTGTTACTGGATAATTATCAACCAAAAGAGGGACTAATTTCATTAAATGTAGGAGGAAATACTGTTGATATGCCCCTTCAAGGATGAATATAATCCCTCAAGCCATCCTAAAGCAACTGTCTTACCAAACAAATTTAACTTAGCTTCGATGCAAACGTTGACACTGGGATGAAGAGAATAGCCTGCCTTTTGTTTGAAAAGTCAAGCTAAAAATATATAATATTTTTATCATATATGCATACATTATACATAAAAAAAATTGTTTTATATGTTTTACCTGCTTTTCAAATCATTATGCTCTTTTGAAAGGCTTTGCAGATCATTTCCCAGTGACATTATCGTTCTATCTCGATCCTCAATGTCTTGTTGATACTTCTTGACAGCGTTGTCCAATGCAGAAATATCTTGAAGTTGTTTATTTCTTGTGTCCAATGATACTTCAAGTGTTTTTTTTATGTCCTGAATGAGTATTTCCCCTTCATTGCATCTCTTTTCAAAATAGCAGAGTTCCTGCTTGAAGTTTTTAATCTGTTGTTCTAAATTCTTGATTATGTTTTGATCTTGATCAACTCTATGGAAAAAAACATACAGCGCAGCCACGAGTGAAAATATTATTTTTCTATGATCACGAGTGAAATAACAAATGGTTTGACACTGACATGAACAAATTTTCTGTTTCTTTTATGTCCCATTTTAAAGAAAATAATTAATAATAATTTCCCTTTCGCTAAAAAGTGACCCTCTCTCCCGTGGCGTGCCTCAATACATTGAAATGACGTCATTTTGTTGTCGAAATGACGTCATTTTGTTGACGTTATGATGTCATTATTCCAAGGAAATTCTTCGGTTAAACTCTTTTACAATGTAAATAAACGTTAAAAAAGGCATACAATTAAAAGACAATTTTTTATTCGGTCGAATATCGATTTTATTTCACTCGTGATCATCGAAAAACTAAAAACACGGATATAAACAAGGGAAGTACATCTTGATATGATAATCTAAAAATGGAAAAAGGAACTCCGAAAATGTGTTCTTTTCGCAGGTGAAATTGTTTTTCACTGCAGTTATTTCACTGCAGAAATGTCATATTTTATAATTAGGTATAAAAGAAAGAAGACCCCTTTGAAGTGAAAAAACATTGTTTAATATTTACATTAAAGGATTAATTCATTGACAAGAGAGCATTGACTTAACACATTCTTATGATAAGCATATATGGGAGACACCTTTATCACCCTTCCCCAGATTATATTCACCTTAAAGTGGAGACCTTCATTTTGAGCCTTCATTTTGTGTTTGACTCATGACTTCTGGACAATCTTTGAATAACATTAATTTTTAATGAAAATCCTTCAATGAGTATGAGAGATTTGAAGGAGATACAAACATACTGAATGCTACACTATTGAACTTCAATTGTTATCTTGACCTTGAGCCGATGTGACTGACTCATACATTCTACTGATCATCTCATCGACATTAACATTGCAGCTGAGTTCCATTAAAATCCTTCAGTATATGAGATTTGGAGCAGACATGGAAACAAGGCTCAACATTTTGATCTTAAACTATACCTTGACCTTGGACTGGAAACACTATTTCATGCCCAGTAAATTGTGTTAATGACCTTAACATCCGGGGCAAGTTACATGGAACTCTGTCAAATAGTATTGGAGATATGGAGAGGACACAAAAGCGGTGGCTGAAAGTTTTCAACTTCAAGTGTGACCTTAACTTTGAAACAGTTGTACTGACTTATGCCTTTGGAACAATGTCTCAATAACCTAAACATATTATTTGATTTTTTTTTAAACGCAAATCCTTAAAAGGGTATAGATGATGTTGATCAGGACAAAAAAAATAGAGACTCAAACATCTGATCTTGAGTATGACCTTGACCTTGGGCCAGCATGACTGACTTGTGCTTTTTGCACATCGTCTTAATGACCTTAACCTTTTACCCAAATTTAATGAAAATCTGTCAAAGGGTATAGGAGATATTTAGCGGACACATAAAGAGATACTCAAACCTTTGACCTTTAATTGTGACCTTAACCATGGGCTGGTAAACCTAACAGAATTAACAGTCAGCTTTTAGAAAACTACAAAAGTCGTAGTAAAAACACCAATGTGTGTGCCCCAAAGATAACCAAATTCACTCAACACTGGTGCCCTGCTATCTGTTGTCTTTGCGTTATTGCTGCGTTAGCACATTTTCCTTCGCATTTACATTGCTATCCCTCTGTGTTTTGCACTTCATTCATATGCAATGTCACTGCACCAAAACTACATTCTTATCTTGTCTTATACCAATCATCTGTAACCTTCACATTTGCACCATGACTGACCATATAGCATAACGTAGAAGGCATAACAAATGCTTAAACTCCCCAACATTGGCATTCTTTGCATTCAGAAGCCATTTTGATGAACCCCATGATGTCCCTATCTCATCCTGGGTCGCCATTAGAGCGCAGTAAGAATACCAACCCGGCAATAAGGGGGAATTACAATTATCTTCACATAAAGGTCATAAAGTTTGAGCAAAAATCCACTCAGAAATTATGATTAGTTCAGTGAACATTCTTGAGTATGTATGTATGTATGCTCATAATAATTAATGGATGGATGGGCAAATGCAATGCATAATGCTGCCCACTTTGTGGAGGAATACACGTTACTTTAAGGATTTTTGAAGTCTTTCTATGCATAAGAAAGTTAAGGAGCACAATGAAATATGGTCAGACACACAAAACGATGGACCATCACCCATAAAACTTACAATAATATTATAACTGAAACTTACGTATTCTCAAATTCATGCCTTTCCTCTGCTAATTTTGAGTTTTGACCCTGTAGTTCTGTTATTTCTCTTTCCAGCTTTTCAATAACCTTATCATATCTGTGGAAAACAAAATAATGCTTGAATCATAAACGTAACGATTGAAACAAGACATTCCACGAAAATTGTTATATTTTTATAAGTTTGTACGTGTCTTCATAGCACAGCATAGTAATATCACACATACACAACATTTATTAATTATTTTTTTATATTTTGCCCTTAGCAGACGAATGATTTAAAGTTAATTTCTATAACTAGAATTTAAAAATGCAAATAGGATATTATATAGAGTTCTTTAAAGTCTTCACAATAATATCCTCTAATTCTTGTGTTTTATTAGGAAACAATGTTGATATCGTATCTTAGGGCCTTGGTCTGCAGTGAGACACTCTGGCCTATTATGCTTATTATTCTGCCAAATTATTTCTCAATACATTCATACTGGACTAAAATATGCTCAAAAATGTTAAGGACTTACTATCTAAATCTGAAATGGTAACTTAACAAGAGATGTGTTTGTCAGAAACACAATGCCCCCTTCTGCGCCGCTTTGAATTTTTATTTTTTGTTGACCTTTGACCTTGAAGGATGACCTTCACCACTCAAAATGTGCAGGTCCATAATATACACATGCATGCCAAATATCAAGATGCTATGATCAATATTGCAAAAGTTAACCCTTTACCACTCAAAAACGCACTAAGACGCATTAGAGAATAAATTAAATTAAGAAATTTCTTACTAGATTCAAGTTTTAAAGGCTTTGTTTCCAGCCCAAGGATACTGATGAGCAGCAAACAACATAAAACCTGAACAGACTGCGAGTTACTCGCAGGCTGTTCTGGTTTTATGCTGTTTGAACGCAGCCATTTTCACTTTGCCTCTGAGCAAAACAGGGTTATGACCATTTTTCGAAACCTAAACGCAAAACCTTAACGCAAAATGTGACGGAAAGAAGGACAGACAGACGGACAGTGAGATCACTATATGCCAACCTTCGGGGGCATTAAAATGTGACCTTGACTTTGGACCATGGGGAATGATACAAGTGACATTCCTTCCCATATCTTCATGTTTATTGTTTTTTCCAAGCTATTTGAAAATCAATCCAGTGCATAGTTTTGATGCAGACAGTGTTCAGAAACCATTTCCTAAATAAGACTTTGACCTTGAAATGTGACATAGAGACCTGTTTCTGCAGGCCACATCCGTCTCATCATGCTTATCAGTTATAAAATGTTCATCAAAACTCCATTTATAATGAAGCAACCTATGCTACAGAAAATAAATCATTTTGTAGCCAGTCCAGTCCAGTCAAGGTGTTGCCTTATAAAGACCATATATAAATTGGGCATGTATTAAAACACATGATAGTTTGGTACTGGTATGTTGATAAATGACACACTAGATCAACTTGCATGTGATAAACAAAATAAACAGCATATATCACCACATATATCTGAACAAATCAAATACAGTTTGGTAAAATACTGTTGAATATGACCATATTCATAAACTTGCTTTTTTTGTGATGCACCTCCTTCTTGTTGGTTTACAGATCCTTCATGTACATGAGTGGTGGGTTGTGGGGATCTGAAATAAACAAACAGATTGTTTTTTTAATTATATTCATAATTGAGAAATAAAGAATGCACTTAGGTAAACTAATATAATTGTATACCTAGGCAGAGGAGCCAGTAGTTGTACAAACGCTCACATCCTTTAAAGTCGCTTGAGATGAAGTAAAACTTAATATGACCATATGGAATGAAGTGATATATATTTGGGCGTCATCTTAATGATGACGTTCAATTGAACGTAATGATAATGGGGGCTAAAATTCGTTAAGCTCCCGGTTATAGCCGCGATTTAAGGGCCTCCTAAACTGGACCGTAACTTTTTTTCCGAAATTAGACATGTATATGGACCAGAATGCGATCTACACGTTGGCATATTCGTCATGTCTGGGAGAAATCTAGTTTTCGAGTAAATCACAAAAAAGTGGTGTTTTTTATTGCGCAATCGACTAAAATATGGCGGCCGGCAGGAAATGACGTCGTGACGCGATGTTATCATATTATTGATGGCGCGCGTCGTTTCCCAGATTATTTGTTTTTAATCCCTCTATCATTCCGTTCATAACTAGTAGTCCTACAAACTTCGTTCGAGGGTCAATACTAATTAAATTATCAGCGTGACATAAAAACAAGGTAAGTGTCGTTGTGTTCTTGAATTATTTTAAAAGATTTCGGTAGATTTTGGGTAGAATTCGGTCATTCGTGTCGCCGCTTTTTATAGGAATGTGTAATGTTAAATGCTGGAATATGAAGCCGTTAAAACAATCGGTATTTGGTTTGCTGTGTTTCATTTTGATCAAAACAAATGTTTTATAGTTTTACATACGAAGCTGAAACCGTTTTATGAGAGATTCTGTCATTAAAAAACATAATTTCGTTAGTTAGGCGAAACCGGAAGTAGACAAATAACGATCAAAATGGCTGCCATGAAAAGTTGGAAAGAACGCGAAGAAAGGATTTACAAAATGATATCATAAAAAATGATGTAAAGTGAACGCTACTTAGCTGTTTTGAAGATAAGTAAACGATCCATTGAAAAACACTAACATTTGACATAAAAACACCCGTGGATATGGAAATCTTCAGCTTACGAAATTGCAGGCAATTAACAACATATGAATGGAAATGCTCAGTAACTGGCGAACAAATGCATTTGTAGGTTGTTTCGTGATTATTTAGAAACGACTACATAATTATTGTGGTTCAGCCAGTGCAACTCAACAGAAATAAGTATTAAACGTTTCTACACCAGACAATAATACAAGGTAAGTGGTGTACATTATTTAAAATTTTGTAAGCTTAGAGTTCATGTTGACTTTCAATAGTATTATATATTATATGAACGATAACAAACGGCGAAGGGACCGGCTTTCTGAAAACAGCATTGATTGAAATAGTGAAAATTAGAATCTCTGCGATCACTTTCGATACCATCATCTGACATATAACCAGGACAACAATAAATAGCTAGTAATTATAATCAAATAATGTCATCGTTTTAATTTTATTGTTTGCATTTATTTGGACACTCTTCGTTTCAGAATTGTAAGCCCGGAGTTTAATTACCCTGTTTAATCTTATGGTTGAATGAATGATCCTCTAACACGTTCAATTGTTCATGAAACATAAAACACACTAGCACTAGCACACTCACACCTTTGATAACTTTAATTACCGGATATAAAAAATATGTTTTATTGTTGTTGTTTTTTATATTTAATTTATTGAAATTCTTATACTTCTTATTTATTGTTTGTTATGTTACATTGATGGTTTTAAGTATTCAGACCACATTTATTCTGGTGCTAATGACTTACTAGTATTTTTATCAGGATGAGTTTTTCTATAACAATACCTATTCATACGACACACCAACACTTACTCCGATCCAAATTATAAAAAGACGAATGCTTCGGTTATTGTAGGAAAATATGTATGTAATATATTCGTCACAATCCGCTCGGGGCGCTAATTTGTCTTCGCTGCATTTAATAAAAATCGTCTTTAATGTATATTTTTTCTTGCCTATTTTGTGTTTTTGTAGCATATTTATATCAATATATTACAATTCAACACATATAAAATTCTTGCATACTCACTTAAACAGTTATAAACATTGTTCGTGATTGAATCACTATTTCATTACAAGTGAGGTTCATACTTTCACTTGTTTTCCTTTAGTCAATTATAGAAGTTGTGATTATTAATGACCTCATTGTGGTTTCCGTAATGTATTCAATTGCAATTTNAAAATGTCATTTTATTAATACAATTGGCATATTATTTATGGCGTCTTGTTTACCCGTTTTACACAATAACTTAACAAATTTAACACACTAACATCACTAGTATTAAGTATTAAGCATAATGCTCGTGTTGTTAATTACAAATAGTGGCGTCCTTTTCGCAACCAATTTTTGTTTTTGGTCAAAAAGTAAGATTTTTTACGGTATATGTCATTGAAATTTCTGCGCATATCGAGCTTACGGCGAATATGAGATTATTTCACGTTGTTCTCATGCAATTGGCAATCGATCAAACCACAACTTCAGGTAATGTATCCGTTTAATCATTTGTTTTAAACCTATCTTATTTTACTATGTCTTTATTCACAACATATAAGGGATTAACGTACTCAAATTTATGAACTTTTACCGTCACTAACAAACAACATTTATAAAAGTTTTAGTACTACGTATACCGGTTTGCTATTTTAATATAACATATTTGACCCTTGGTCTGTTAAAAGTAATGCATATCATTCAATCATACGAATATATGCTCCTCATTTAAACTCAATAATCACTGTGGAATCACTAAACAAGAACAGGTTGTCCTCATTTAATACTTAATGTAACGAGCATGTATCGACACGATGCCTCGCTAAGGGGCAGACATTGAGACTTCAAACAGGTACATCTACCTTATAACTTACTTGTTTTGAATCGGGTGACGCCTATTATAGGGCCAGCCGCAAGAGGTTTCAGCGAGTATCATTAATGGAATATTTCGCGATTTCCTGAACCGTCAATTGTTATTGAACACGGCAAAAATTAAAATCACTGTTTTTACA
>VMBQ01000273.1:0-2500 GCA_007657795.1 Dreissena rostriformis
CAAATACATTACGTGGTCTTCCTAACCTGGAGACCATTAGTTTAAAATGCAAATATGATGGACTTGACCTGTCCGCGTGTAACAGTCTTGAAGAAATTAAACTCGGTGAACATGTGACATTATTACCAAATGCATTATGTGGTCTTCCTAACCTGGGGATCATTAAGTTAAAATGCAAATATGATGGACTTGACCTGTCCGCGTATAACCGTCTAATAATATATAAACTAGGTGAACATGTGTCAGTGTTACCAAATGCATAACGTGGTCTTCATACGTTTGATAAAATAACATAAAATAAATGTATCTAAGGAACTATACGGTGAACACGTGACATGGTTACCGACTGCATACAGTGGTCTCCCCAGGCTTAAAGAAGTTAATATTAAATGCAAATGTGATGGACTGGACTTTTCCACGTGCAACAGTCTTTGGAATATTGAACTAGTTGAACGCGTTATATTGCTACTAAAGACATAACGTGGTATGCCCAGGCTTACAGCAATTGATTGAAATTGCAAGTGTGATGGACTGGACCGTCAGAGAAGATTATATTATGCAATGAACTGTGAAATTCTTACCATATGCATTATTAGTTCCACAAGCTAAAGTACGCTCGTCTAGTTGATCAGATTACAATGATACCAAAATCACTACGTGATTTTTTAACCTGGAAGCTATTTCAGGAGGCTGCCAATATGATGGACTTGTCTTCGTGTAACATTTCTTGGAAAATTTATCCAGATGAACAGGTGCCATTTATACCAAACGTATTGCTTCATAACCATAAAGTCATTTCATTTGGCTGCAGATATGACGAACAAGACATGTTTTTGTTTCACAATGTTAAGAAAATTGATGAAGTTGACATGGAAACATTGATACTAAACTCATTGCGTGATGTTCACAACCTGTAATTCCTTTCATTGGTTTGCAAATTTAATGGAATTCACTTGTCTTCTAATCAGAATCTAAAGCACTTTGATCTAGCTCAACACGTGACATTTATACCGATTGCTTGATCTTCAAAACCTGGAATTTATTCCATTAAAGTAAAAGTGTGATGGGCTTGACTTTCTTTCGTGCTACAAGCTTAAGTCTGTGCAAGCAAGCGGTATTGATATCAAATTTAGTGTTAGATCTTCTTAGTCTGGTTTAGATTTTCCTACAAAGCAAATATAAGGGATTGGACTTGTCTTTCGTACACTGCGCATAAGATGGACTTGACTTGTCATCGTGCTACAATTTAAAAGAGATAAATCTCGGCAAACAAGTCACATTTTTATCCTATTTGCTAAGTGATATCCCCTGCTTGGGACGGCTTATGCTTGTGTTGTAAACATTTGTTTCCATGTTCATTACCATTCGGGCTCATTATATCACTATGATAATGATTATAGCATCTTGGAAACTGTGTATGATTAGTTGTTTTTGTAGACTCGGTGGGTTTATGAAAGAAATGTACAATTATATTTGTTCAATATAATTAAATCTGAATTAAGTTTTTCAGCAATGATGAACATAAATATAATGTACGATAAGAGTTTTATAAAGCGCAATTTATGTATGTTTGTCATTTAAATGGTTGGGTATTTAAAAAGTGTATACGACTATCAATATCCAGTATAAATGCATAACATTATTTACAATATTGTTAGAAATGAACCTTTTCACACAAAAGTATGTTTCAATCACATGTATTGTATTCAATCAATCTGATATAGTGCGTTTCGTAAGTTTGAAGTATTTTATTATGTTGAACGCTGTGAAATTCAGAGACTTCTCTGTTAGATGAATTATTTTCCAGTCAATCACTATCTTTTAAAATTAAAGATTGCTCAAAACAGTAAATTTAAAAGGAAATGAAATGTGTGTTTTGTATTTTACGCCTTATATAATCAATTGAAATGGAATCAGCTTATAAGAGCATTCATCCGCACAAGAAGTTAGCCAAATGGTTACTCCGTTGCCTTTGAAGATACAAAGGATTTTTTTTGTGCATCACAATGTGCTATTTAATAAAATAGTTCCCTTTACTTGTGTAGTTACGGGTTTGAACAAGACCATGATCAATTATCTTCTATATTTTTTGTTTAGGGCAATTAATTTATCAAATTAAGCGAGGAACCTGTAAGATAAGTCGTTATGTGTGTTGATGAAATATTGCAATCATTTTTAATAGATATAATGACGAAAGCGTCGGTCTTATTACATTCGTCCTATTACTATTCACAGCAAATGTAACATATGATCACACCAAACACAAACAAAGCATCCTGTAAGAATGTCTTATGTTGATGAAGTTTTCATGTTATGCTTGCAGTTGTAATAATAACTGGACGATTTAAATGTATAAAGCATGTTTCAAAATGTGATGACATAATACTTACCAAAATTGTTAATTATATTTGTCAAATGTGTTTTGTTAAAACAATATATTGCCAAATCTTGTATTTGAATATGCTGAATTTAATGACGTTGTGATATTATTGCAGTATTT
>VMBQ01000273.1:7500-49778 GCA_007657795.1 Dreissena rostriformis
AAAAAAAGTCGATACATGTATTTCACACAAACGGATCCATCCGTCCAAAGTTCTATTAATTCTCTAACTGTTGGATCCGTCAGTCGAGTCAAAAGAGCGACAGACGGACGAACGAACGAACGCATAATCGAGCTAGTGAACAAACGGATAGTTTTTAGTTTTTACATACCAATGCAGACGGCGAGCATTACAATAGCGACCTTCATTTTGAGTGGAACTGGCAGACGATGAACGATCTTATTATTCGGTCCTTATCGCTCTATTTATATATCCCCAACATTGGTCTCGCGTGTGCACGATACCGTGATAAGCGGTCCCTCATATAGACGACCAATTTACAAGTAAAACGTGTGAATACTGCTTTTGAATCTGCTCTTAAATATCGTCATGACTAAAATGCACGATCCCCGACGAAGAAATGAGTATGAAAGCTGAGTGATTTTAAAATATAGTCTATTTTCGAGGCCATTTTCCCTTTCATGATCGTGTCGTGACACGAAGGGGCAACGACGTAAAATAAAGTGAATGTCCGACTTTCAGTCATATAACGGCGGAGAGTTAACGTTTTCTCATTTTTAAGCCTACCGGTATCTACAATTTAAGCGGTTTACTTGCACTTTGTAAATCGTGATACATCTACTATCTCCGGAATCCTCCGTAATATTCTCGTTCGTTTTATCTACAAGATGCGCGGTTTACTAGGACGTTGTGTAAACATAGGTTATGCCAATATTTGCAGTTGTCGTATTTTCACGAACTAGATGTACGGGGATAATGATTGTATAAATAATTTGATGACCATTCTGCGCGCAAGTTATTTGTGGTAGTCTGGGAACCAATTTGCACGCAAGTTATTTCGGCGGGCTAGGAACCAATCTGCACGCAAGTTATTTGAGGCGGACTTGGAACAAATCTGCACGCAAGTTATTTCGGCGGGCTGGAAACCAATCTGCACGCAAGTTATTTGAGGCGGACTGGGAACAAATCTTCACGCAAGTTATTTGAGGTGGACTGGTAACAAATCTGCACGCAAGTTATTTAGAGCAACTGGGAACTAATCTGCACGCAAGTTATTTGGGATGGACTGGGAACAAATCTGCACGCAAGTTATTTGGGGTGGACTGGGAACCAATCTGCACGCAAGTTATCTGGGGTGGACTGGGAACCAATCTGCACATACGTTATTTCGGGCGGACTGGGAACCAATCTACACGCAAGTTATTTGGGCTGGGCTGGGAATCAATTTGCACGCAAGTTATTTCGGCGGGCAGGGAACCAATCTGCACGCAAGTTATTTGAGGCAGACTGGGAACAAATCTGAACGGAAAAAAATGTAGCAACTGGGAACCAATCTGCGCGCAAGTTATTTGGGGCGGACTGGAAACAAATCTGCACGCAAGTTATTTGAGGCGGACTGGGAACAAATCTGCACGCAAGTTATTTGTACTAACTGGTAACCAATCTGCACGCAAGTTATTTGGGGTTGACTGGGAACCAATCTGCACGCAAGTGATTTGGGGCTGACTGGTAACCAATCAACACGCAAGTTATTTGGGGTGGATTGGGAACCAATCTGCACGCACGTTATTTGGGCTGGGCTGGGAATCAATTTGGACGCAAGTTATTTCGGCGGGCTGGGAACCAATCTGCACGCAAGTTATGTGGGACGGACTGGGAACCAATCTGCACGCAAGTTATTAAGGGGGGACTGGGAACCAATCTGCATGCAAGATATTTGGGGTGGACTGGGAACCAATCTGCACGCAAGTTATTTAGGGTGGACTGAGAACCAATCTGCATGCATGATATTTGGGTTGGACTGGAAACCAATCTGCAAGCAAGTTATTTGGGGCGGACTGGGCACAAATCTGCACGCAAGCTATTTGGGGCGGGCTGTGAACCGATCTGTACACAATTTATTTGGGGCGGGCTGTGAACCAATCTGCACAAAATTTATTTAGGGCGGGCTGTGAACCAATCTGCACGCAAATTATTTGGGGCGGGCTGTGAACCAATCTGCACGCAAGTTATTTGGGACGGACTGGGAACCAATCTGCATGCAAGTTATTTGGGGCGGACTGGGAACCAATCTGCAAGCAAGTTATTTGGGGCGGACTGGGCACAAATCTGCACGCAAGCTATTTGGGGCGGGCTGTGAACCGATATGTACACAATTTATTTGGGGCGGGCTATGAACCAATCTGCACACAATTATTTAGGGCGGGCTGTGAACCAATATGCACGCAAATTATTTGGGGTGGGCTGTGAACCAGTCTAAACGCAAGTTATTTGGGGTTGGCTTGTAACCAATTTTCAGTCCAGTTATTTGGGGAGGGCTGTGAACCAATCTGAACGCAAGTTATTTGGGTGGGCTGGGAACCAATATGCATGCAAGTTATTTGGGAAGGACTGGGAACCAAACTGCAGGCCAGCTTTTTGGGAAGGGCTGTGAACCAATCTGCACACAAGTTATTTGGGTTGGGCTTGGAACCAATATGCACGCAAGTTATTTTGGACGGGCCGGGAACCAATCTACAAACAAGTTATTTTGGGCGGACTGGGACCCATTCTACATGCAAGCGGGCTGAGAACCAATCTTCACACAAGTTATTTGGGACAGGCTGTGTATTTGGAGCGGACTGGGAACCAATCTACACTCAAGTTATATGGGAAGGGCTTGGAACTAATCAGCACACAAGTTTTTTTGGGCGGGTTTGGAACCAATCTGCACACAAGTTATTTAGGGCGGGCTTGGCCAATCTGCACACACGTTTTTTTGGGCGGGCTGGGAACCAATCTACAAGAAGTTTTTTCGGCGGGCTTAGAACCGATATGCACACAAGTTATTTGGGGCGGACTTGGAACCAATCTGCACGTAAGTTATTTGGGGCGGGCTGGGAACCAATCTACACACAAGTTATTTGTGAAGAGCTCGACACCAATCTACACACAAGTTATGTGGGGCGGGCAGTGAACCAGTCTGCACACAAGTTATTTGGTGCGGACTAGGAACCAATCTACACGCAAGTTATTTGGGGTGGGCTGTAAACCAATCTACACACAAGTTATTTGAGGCGGGCTGTGAGCCAATCTACACACAAGTTATTTGAGGCGGGCTGTGAGCAAATCTACGCACAAATGTTTGAGGTGGGCTGTGAACCAATCTGCACACAAGTTATTTGTGGCTGGCTGGAAACCAATTTGCACACAAGTTATTTGGGTGGGCTGTGAGCCAATCTACACACAAGTTATTTGAGGCGGGCTGTAAACCAATATACACGCAAGTTATTTGGGGCTGGCTGGGAACCAATCTGCATACAAGTTATTTGGGGCGGGCTGTGAACCAATCTACACACAAGTTATTTGGGACGGTCTGGGAACCAATGTACACACAAGTTATTTGAGGAGGGCTAGGCACCAATCTACACACAAGTTAGTTGGGGCAGGCTGGGAACCAATCTACACACAAGTTATTTGGGGGCGGGCGGGAAACAATCTGCACGCAAGTTATTGTGCAGGCAGTAAAAACAACTTCTGATTGTGTTAACACGAGTCAGTGTCATAAGAATTATTTTTATGATAGAAATAACGGGGTGTTTATCGTGTTTAATATTACTTTCATTTCATTGATTTGTCAGTTACGTTTTATACTTGTCATTTATATAATGTTATGAAGATCGGTGTTTGTTTCTTGAAGGCTTTTGTTAAACCATGAATTTTCGTCCTTAGACTGATCGTTACCCGTAAATGTTTAAACCCCTACTTTAAATAATTTGCTAACAAATGCCCAAAATTACGATATTTTCGCCCCATAATTAAGGAACGCATCAACTGGTGGTGAACAGATCCTGACTTGTTCCAGATGTCAAGAATAGAGGATCGTCCGCCCGATCAAGTTCTCAAACTTCGCGACCAACGTGGTAACACGCTACTTCATAGGAGCATGCTCGTGGGCAATCCGGATCTAGTCAAATATGCCCTGGAGAAATTCCTGGAAATGACGCCAGATATCAACGCCGAGAACGAGACTGCGGTGGAAATGGCGGCGAAGGTAATGACAACTCTGTCTAAGGCGAACACCTTTTGAGTTAAGATTGCCAGTTACTGCAGTGTCGTGTGTTGTATTTTTATGTTTTATGTCGAGACTGAATGCATATTGGTTAAACACGTAATTGCATGAGCGGGGCATGAATCGTGCACGGGCGATGAATTATATGAAAAAAATAGGCATGTATAAGAGACGATGCGACGTTATCGATTAATTAAATGAAGAAGGTGCTTCTGTCAGCTAAGCCTAAGAATATGGGCAATCAGCCATTTGTCTTACACTGTCTTTGGGTAGTTTTTGACTCACAAAATAGCGTCAACCGGTATTTGTATGTTTGTGTCACAAATATGCAACAATTGCAAATGCGTACGTATGTGTACCATCCAGAAGGAATGGACATTCATTGTTTTTTTTTAATATTGTAGTTGCGATAAACTCAGTTAATTCATACCTTCTAGTGTATTTATCACTGTAATTGAACACCGATGTTGCAGCATGGCCAGTTTGACTGTCTCAAGGTGATGTTGGAGCGATCTCAGAGACGTCACGCGCTCGGTCCCGCCATATTAAACCGTCTGCTTAACGTCTGCGCGCAGAACGGGCAGGTACACGCATGCGCGAATATAAATGAGTCTCGCGTTGGAAATTTGTGCATGTGCGTAAAGTGTCTCAACTTATCCCGTGCAATACGCACAGGATAATCGGGGACGGCAATTTCCGCTTGTATGGTATTTTCTGTTTCAAAGGTAGTCTCTTTTAAGCGAAAATCCAGTATGGCACAAAATGGCGTCCCTGATTAGCAGTGTGGACTGCACAGGCTAATATGGGATGACACTTTACGTGCATGCATTACAATCCGTTTTTTTTCCCCAAGAAAAACACATTTTTTTCCAAAAAAAACCTAATTGTTGTTATGTTTATTATGACTTAATTCTACACACCGGCACACAACCCAGAAGACCATTTCAATATGACACTGCAAGCATATTTACATTTTGACATGATGATAGCGGAATTATCCGGTTAACGTGTATCGAGCGGGTAAGGAAACGATTAACATAATTTCTGAATGAATTCGTTTGCACGCAACAGTAAACGATTTTCAATTAAAGATTTATTTGATTCCCGTTGAATTCGTGTCAAAATTGTTTTGTTACAGCTTGTTTTTGCCACGCAAAGCCGATAGTTCCATACATACCCGAAATAACATCCACTACGCGCGCGTTTACCTTGTATCGATACGTCACACCGGAAAGGGAGGGTGCTCGATTGCAAGAGGCATTAGGCCAATAAAACTTAAAAAATTGATTCACTGAACTATTAAAGGATTTATATAATAAACGTCCAATCGGAACGGGGATATTCCCACTGAACTCGCGTACACCGCCTGCCGCGTTTAGAAAAGGCCTCATTAAATAAAAAATATCAGGGATCACTTTACGCGCATGCGTTAAAACAATTTAATCCACAACGAGACTTTATCTACTACACCGCCCGACCTCTAAAATGGCTTCATTTTGCTTGTCAATTCCTAATTGTATTAAGGTGGCTGGTCGCATATACCGTTATTCATACGTAGATCGTATACCTAATACTTTTTGGAGTTTAATATCGTTTTGAAAATATGTATAATTGTTTCCGTGTAACGAGAGTAAACATGTTGTTGTTGTTTTCACTTCAGTGTTTCCTTACACCTTACACAGGTGAGCAGACAAACTAATTGATCGTTCATGATAAAAGTGTCATTATGAGTTCACGTTTATTTTCTTATTGTCCAGTTGCTATAAAAGATCATGAATTATGACCGACTGACTAATGGATATTAACGGGCAGTAACTCAGTAGTTATTCCCACGAGCATAGCATAAACAGTTTGAGGACATGATGCAGCGTTTTTTTCCAGCACTACTTGTTACGTTCCGTTCTACTTTATGAGGCAAACGTATCGATCTACAATGTAGCATTACATAAATGTGATACCAGATACTAAAATAGTGAGCGGAGCATAACACATATTTGTAAATAAATGCATGGCCGACACAAACGGGACGTGAACATAAAGAATGACTGAGGAACATTCAAAATACTGTAAAATCAGTTATGTTCGTCGGCATGACATTTCGGGGTTTTTCAAAATAACTTTTTCGTGGAGTCTTAAATATGTGGATGTTTGATTTTGGAAAACAGAGGAACCTGCGTCGGTCATTTCCCGATGTGTTTGTGTTAAATTCGTGGATCGTTCAACCCTCATAATCAACGAAAAGTAATGTCCCATGAATAATAATGAAATTTACAGTATATCGGCGAATGTTAATTTAAATAAAAATGACACCAATATGTATATGTTGAGACGTCTACACAATGGGCGACGCATGTTTTTAAAGTTTTTAATGATGGACCATTATTTTAACACAGCTAAAACGAGCTTAGTTTTACAAGATCCACTATTGACTATCCAACGATAGTGACGTCATGACACGTTTGACAACATTGAGGTCTGGTGGTCACGTCATATCCGGTACATTGGTGTTTTTGGCAACCGCTCTTTTTGTCTCCGTATTCACACCCTGTAACAAATGCATTCTGCGAAATAAAAAAGGACAAATACAAAACCAAACATGAGCACGTAACAAATGTATCTGAAGAGGAAACGTATAGCAGATAGAACAGTATTGTACCTTAATTGAGTTGTTCAACATTGTAACCGTTTTTGTTTTTAAATTAAGCCTGGTAAACGTTAAAGACATTTTTTTTTCTTTGCTGACATGGTTTTGCTACTAAAGTTAAATTTTGCATAGCTAGTTTATACGTTGTGCGGATGAAAAAAAAAGTGATTCAGCGAAGATAGTCAAATGTGCGTTCGAAAATGTACAATGTTTATCATTAACCAATGGTTTTGGTTTATAACAATTGGACCCCTATAGTTTTCTCATTTCCAATTTTCTTTATCAAGGGAGGCAGCTCATACACACGTCGATAATGAAAATGTCATAATTTTGAACTAGACCTACTTGTCTCCCATTAATCAACAAAAACTTGTTTCATTCTCAACATCTTAATTTTCGATAATTCTTTCAGACTATTAACAAAACAAAAAGTAAGGCCACACACTACCTACCATATTGGTAATGGAGTTGTTCATTGAGCAAAACAAAAACTTGTTTTTGCCCTAAAATTTTTGAGACTGAAAATACTTTTAATACGAAAATATTAAAAGTCCGCCCAGGCTTATCAGTGATGACACTTTCCGCTTTTATTTAATTGTTTGTTTGAAGGAAGTCTCTTTTTAACGAAAATCCATTAAAAGCAGAATGCGTCGTCCCTGATTAGCCTGTGATAATCTGGGATGACACTTAACGCGCATGCATAACGCCGGATTTCCCAGAACTAGGCTCATATTACCTGCAACGTGTGTTCGAATATACCCACAGGTGTTGCAGCACGCCTTGGCCACGAAGTCGTCATAGCAACGGGCCTTATGGCTTCTGACGTCATGACATGTTAGGCCTGTGTTGCCAACGACGCCCTTCTGATCTCCCCACGGGCAGCCGTCTGAAGTGATAAGCGGCTTAAAAGTTTACCGCTCGGAAGCAAAGTGAAAATCGCTATATGCAACTAGCATAAAACAGAACAGCTTGCGAGTAACGTAACTTAGACAAGGACAACAAATATGTGGTTATGGATGCGGATTGTGGATGGCAAAAAAACAAATCCACTTGTCTCTTGCAAAGATTTACAGTAGTTACAGTTCAGATACATTTATAATATGCTTTTGCGTCTTCGTAGGTTACATCATATATTCACTCAAACTGAATCTGACATATCCTCGATTTATAATAACCTTCTCTTGGTTGTTGCAAGCATGTTTCTTTTTAATAAATATTGCTGCGAAAAAGTTGTTTTCGNCGGTCGGGGAAAACTGTGGTAAATGCATGTGCGTAAAGGGTCGTCCCTTTTCGTAATGCATGTGCTTAAAGCATCGTCGCAAATTAGCCTGTGAAGTCCGCACATGCCAATCATGGACGACACTTTCCGCATAGACAGGATTTTCGATTCGAAGAGACTTCCTTTTAAACGAAAAAATCCAAGAAAGCGGATATTATCTTCCTTGATTAGCGGACTCCAAAGGCTAATCTGGGCCGACATTTTACGCACATGAATTAAGCCCCGCTTTGCCAGAGCGAGACGCACTAATAACCTTGTGGTAACCGCATGATGTGTGATCGACTGCTTTCGCAGTCAAGCAGAAGGTAGGGTTGTCTGGACTGATGCACTCCAGATCTCTACAGACGACGTCCTCGTACGTTTTGTTGATATTAGCGGTCCCACCCTGGAAATAAATGTACGTTGCCATGACTAGATACTTTTTTTTAATTTGATAAACATGTTATAGGTTCGATTGTGAGTCTTTTGCTTGTTAAAAGAAGATTAACGATAAAACCCAATACGCCCTTATTTTACGGCAAAATCTATTAAATATAACGCAACAATGAAATGTCCGTTAACGATGATGTAGTAAGGCAATATAAAGCCCCTAGTTTATGCTGTAAAAGGTATTTGGCCAACATGCCAATAGTATGAAGCGGATCGATAATTGAGCATTCGGAATTAATAGTCACCATAAGCTATATGTTCTGCTCCATATACAATTCAATCGCGAGCAAATATTTAACGCAATTTTATTTTGAAACTATTTCAACGTTGATTGAACAAGTACAATGTCTCAAATCCGGTCACACTTCCCCCGTATTTACAAACATTTAAGAGCACATTGTTCTACTCAAGGGCGAGTTACGCTACCGCCTGTTGAAATCCCATCCCATTTAACTTCATTGCCTAAAGTTCAATTTTAATACGATATTGTCGGAATTGAACTAAACGCCATATGTTTTCGCCGATTATTTTACGCATTTGCCTACGGTGACATGTGCATATAGTTCAAGACGCATTGAAAAAGCTTCACGGATATAGTGTCTGTTTACCAACCACATGTAGGACTTCGGTCCGAATTTGCTCGCGCACTGTCCGTCCACATCCGTCGGTGACGTCACTGGTTTGAGATAGTCCGCGCATGCGTGACAACACTTCTGACGTGAAAAGCGTTTCTCGCACAATGCGCGGTAGCTGTGCTTGATGTC
The DNA here is from genome assembly GCA_007657795.1 of Dreissena rostriformis. Lineage (NCBI taxonomy): Eukaryota > Metazoa > Mollusca > Bivalvia > Myida > Dreissenidae > Dreissena > Dreissena rostriformis. The sequence continues at coordinate 16,686 of VMBQ01000273.1, forward strand.
TTCGCAGTCCGCACAGGCTTATCTGGGACGACACGTTCCGCTTGAAATTGATTTTTGCTAAGAAGAGACTTCCTTTAAACTAAAAAATACCATAATAACGGAAAGTTACATCCCTAATCAGCATGTGCGGACTGCACAGGCTTATCTGAGACGACACTTGACGCACATGAATTTAGCCCAGTTTTCCCAGATTGAGGCTCATGTAAAACGATTATTTTCTTAATGAATAATCATTGATCTCAATATGTGCATAAACAAAGTTTGTTGACCGAAATTTTTTAATTTAAGTATATTACTTAAAGAGGGTATATTCAAAGGCCTGAAGGCCCGAGTGGTAGCGCGTTAGATTTTTACCCCAAAGAAGTTTATATTTAGCTTTTTTTCTTGATTATACATTTATATTAAATAGATCCCCATGCTTTGTTTTGTACGTAAATACACTTTAAATGCATATTAAAACAAGATGTGTTTGTGAAACACAATGCACAATGTCCCCTTATGAGCGATTTTGACCCATATATTTTACCTTTAACATTGAAGGATGACCTTGACCTTTAACCACTCAAAATGTGCAGCTCTATGATTTAAACATGCATGCCACATATCAAGTTGCAATCTTCAAAATTGCAAAAGTTATGGCCAATGTTAAAGATGTTGCAAAACAAACCAACAAACAGACAGGAAAACAAAAAGAATATGTCTCCCGGTATAGACCGGGAGACATAAAAATACGAACATCAGTGAAAGAGTCCCTTTGACGCTATTAAGTATTTACATATTTTAACATTGCAAACGAATCTACAACCCTAACGACCGCGCTGCTGTTGACACATTGATCTTGCATGCACCACTGTAACGAGAAAACAATGACACTATTGTAAGTACTCCTGAACTTTAGCTCGTTATAAGTACATGTTCTCGTGCATTGAATTGATTAGTTGTTTTTAGTTCCTCAATAGTTATCACAGATGAGGTTGTCAATAACTTACATGCGAATTAGTGAATTATGCTACCATAGTTCACTCTTACAAGTGGCCATCATCATCATCATCATCATCATCATCATCATCATCATCATCATCATCATCATCATCATCATCATCATCACCATCGCCATCGCCATCATCATCACCATCCTCATCATCATCATTATCATCATCACCGTCACCGTATCATGATCATCTTCACCGTCACCATCACGAACACCATCATTACAATTTTAAGCATCATAAGTAACATTATCATCATCATCATCATCATCATGATCACCATCATCATCATCATCATCACCATCATCATCATCATCACCGTCACCGTATCATCATCATCATCATCAACGTCACCGTCAACGTCACCGTCACCATCACGAACATCCCCATTACCATTTTAAGCATCATAAGTAACACTTTCATCATCATTACAGACATCGGGCACCATTGAACACTATGTCATTCAAAGTTGTTCACCCAATATGTGGTTTCCGATCACTGACCTTTCCCGCAGCGCAAGGTGTTCCCTCTCCCGCCCAGGAGTGGATGCAGTTGCTGCCACTTCCGGGAACGTAACAGAGCAGCGTCGTGCACGTGACCTCAGGAAAGGTACCCCAGTATCCCCCCTGTGACAGGAAGGAATAAAACCACTATTCAGTTGATTTAAAACCATAATATAGTATGCGTTTATTAAAAAAGATGCTTGTTTGCACAAAAAATATCATAAAAGATGATAGTTTGGTGCGCAAAACGTTTTCGCCGTCACGTTATGGATATGGTGTTCGCCTAGACACCGGGGAGGTCACGGGTTAGATCCCCTTGTTAAAGCGTTGTTTAGATCTCCCCAAAGATACCAAGTACTGTTTTTTTCCCAGGAAACGGACTCGAGAGCGGTTTAATTAGCATTCAGCTTTCGATGCAATCGAGCGAAAATAAATAGGTTTAAACTAAAACTTTATAACAACAGCTGTTTTCCCTCTTTAATGACCATGCCCAAAGGCAGAAATCTTCTGAATGTCTGTAAATTATTTTTTCTAAATATGTGTATGTTAATATAGAAAATATGTTAGTAAGACAAGCAAGCAAAATCTAATCTGAATATGAAAAAATGTTAAGGATCGTCAGATGTTTATAAAGGTCGGTCGGTGTAGTGAGAACACAGTTGTTTACGCCTAATGGGTTCAGTATAGAACGGCATTTGAATCACATACTCATGTTAAGTGAATATCACTTAATCACTTTACAACACTTCTTGACTCCCAAAAGAACAACTCATCTCTCGACTCTTACGGACCCAGTTTCCGCCGACACTGCTCATGGGTAAAGATTTGTCCGTACCACTTTGATACATCTATCGTCACTTCCGGGTCAACATGGCCGTTCTCGATAGTGAGTAGAGAGTTGCTATGGTTGCTAAAACAAAATTATTGCCCCAGTTATGCCTGTGCATTCGTATTCTCACCAGCTACATTCATTCGAAGTACCTGATAGTCAAAATTTACGTTCGACACATTCCAACATCGTTAATGACTTTAAAAATGGCCCCGCTAAAAAAGGAAAACAAATAATTAGTTGGTGACCCTTCAAAACTACAATTCATAAGGAATCAATATACCGGTAGTGGTGTTGCCGAAAAAAACATCGCCTCAAATACATGTCGCCCGTATTGACATGATTATTGTCATTGAGCAATTGTTTATGTGAGACCAAAGGATGCGGATTTTTGCTGCATTGGATTCTAATGTGAAAATAATCAAGACTTGTATGATGACGACCACGAATGAGAGAGAACGGTGCTGGAAATTTCCTCTTATTGGTTACCGCCACCCGCTACCTTTCTATGTTGTTAACTTGTATTTGTATTTGAATATATAGATTGATATATTTTATTATCTTGAAAGATTGCATTAAAATGTGAACATTTATTGTTGGGCGGGGTGCGTTATATAAGTGGTGGTAGTGTAGTAGCAGGAACAGCGGCATAGTAGTGTTAATATGTATGAATGTTATTATTTTAACTCTTTAGTGACTCACGATGTTTGTAAAGATTGTTTTGCAAAGTGCTCTCTTGGGTTCAGACACGAATCTTAAGTTTGTGACGCGAAGTGCTTATGAGTATTAGCTTTATAACAATATTAATCGGAAACGGTCCTAATGTTCAAGATAGGAGTTCTTAACAGGTACTTTACGAATCGGAAATCTTGTTCAATCACTTATTGTCGATTCAAGTGAGACGGTTGAACGTTAGACTGAGTGAAGATCTCGGGAAAGCCTTGATCAGTGTTACTCATCTTGTTCTTTAAGGTACAGTTTTAAGATCACCAATTGTCAAATCTTGCCCTGACAAGTGTTGTTTCTGTTATTGTTGTTGTGCTTTGTTGTTGTTTTTCTCCGGGAAAGAATTGTTTTCGCACGTCTGTAAAACTGGCGTAGGCTTCTTTTGAACTTTGCACAATCTTGCATTTCTTGTTTCCAAATTAAGTTCATGAAGGTGACCAAAAAACTTGAAAGTGAAACTAAAATAAGTGTAATATTTAACATGTGGAGTCAACGTATTTTCATGTGTACATCCCACGGCTATTTCGTGATAAAAGTTACCTTAGTTTTCAGTTACCGACAATTACCTGCGTACATTTATTTTGATTAATTATATAACATATATGGTAAACTTCCGTTTAGTTATTTCGTATTAAGCTGCNTTCAAAATCCGGTTCCAGCACTCAAAGGGTTAAAATTTAATGGAAATTATATGGCTCCAGCTCAAATTTAAGGGTCTCAATTGCTTGTGGGATCCTGCTAATTGATGGATAATTTCAAATTATTTTTTACATCACATATACATATTGTTTGTTTGAATCCAGGTAACCATGATGTTGTTTATTTTACGTAATGTTTTGTAACTAATTATTCTATTCAACCATTTCCTTAAAGTGGGACTGTACGATTTTCATATGTGTTAAATTGTAATATATTGATAAAAATATGTTACAATAACACAAAATAGGCAAGAAAAATTATACATTGAAGAAGAATTTCATAAAATGCAGCAAAGACAAGTTAGCGCTGGTTAAAGCCGATGCCGACACTTTTACTCGTATTTGCTAGGAAACNTCAATAGGGTTCAAGTCCTCATTAATATAAAGACACTGGACAAGTTTGAAAAGAATCGGATGAAAACTGTGGACTTTATCGCGTAAACAAGAAAAAGTCTAACGGACGCACACACGCACACACACACACACGCACGCACGGACGGACGGACGACGGAAACCACACCATGACATAAGCTCTTCCGGCCTTCGGCCAGTAGAGCTAAAAACACACACATTTCTTTCGTACTTATAGTTCTTAAATAATATCACACTCATTTATTTCGTGTTTTAAGTATTATTTCCGGACCATGACGTAGATAACCAATCGTTGCCGAACGCTTTCCGAATACGGCGAAATCGACCGACTATTCCCGATCTCATTACGCTCCTACTACCTTAAGTGACAAATGGGCCATACAACTTACCGGGATCTACTATACTTGACAAAACATAGAAAATAGCACAACTCTTAAATAGTTTCTTTGCCTCACCCAGCAAGCAACATCATTGGAAACAGACACAATCTATATTCCATTTGTTCAAGATCTTAAGTTACCCTGCTAAGAACTGGTTCTTCCAATGACATCAGCAAGTAAATAACCCATAAGTCTATGGCTTTCAAAACAAGTGAGGGAAACAACTACAGCTTAATCTTGACATATCGAGCTTATGGAAAGTTTTACATCGGTGGAATTTCCAGCTGTCTTCATTCTTATGCTTTTAACCCTTTAAGCGCTGGTACCGAATTTTAGAGGCCTTTGCAAACAGTTTGGATCCAGATGAGACGCCACAGAACATGGCGTCTCATCTGGATCCAAACTGTTTGCTATTCTAATAGTATTCTTTGAAAAAAAAATCAAAGAAAATGCTTATTTTAGAAATTCAGCAGACAACATTTTAGCAGACGACAAATTTCCCAGCATGCAAAGGGTTAATTTATGTATACAATATAAAATACATACAAAAATACCTTGCTAGTGTAACATTTTTGCTGAGATAGATATTGTGTCTTCCATAGCTGATGCTGTCCTTGTTGTGTCTATGGCAACCATCAGGAACAAACGGGTACGTCCACCTGTTGAGTATGTCTTGACTGAAATATGAATTATGTCACAATAGGGTTGTTTTGCGTTAGTTCTAATTCAAGTTACTCTTAAACACTAGAGCCAGACTCTGGAAAAAGCTGCCCTGAATGCATGTATTGTTTCAGATTAGCATGTGCAGTCCTCACAGGCTTATTAGGGATGACACTTTCCACCTAAACTGGATTTTCATTTAGAAGAAACTTCCTTTAAAAAAAAAACAGTTCCATAAAACAGTGATTTTTTTACCTGCGAGTCCTGCATCCTGGACTCACAAAAACCTCATGGGATGCAAAGTTTTGAATTATGTCAGTCCCAAAAATGCATTGAAATTTCTAAAAAACAAATAACGTTTAATATTTGGACCCTTTCTTTCAATTTGGGGACTCATAGATTTGCAAGTTATAGAGTCCCATGACTCAGATGAGAAAATTTGTAAAAATATCACTGATAAAATAGGAAAGTGTCGTCGAATGCTAACTTAGACAATAATTTACTAACATGCACTGAGCCCAGGTTTCCCGGAGTGCGGCTCAGATGTAAATTTAAAAGTAAAATTTACTAAAAATACAACATGAAATGTTTCTTTCCATGTACCATATACATACTATTTCTGTATCTACCAATGTAAAATGTGAACCCCTGAACAAACATTTCAAAAGTATTATAATTTGCCTGTATTGTGAAAATTAGGCTTAATGCATTCATGGTAAAACAATTGAAACCAAAAACAAAAAATATTTGTGGACTGCACAGGCTAATCTGGGACAACACTTTCAGCACATGCATTATGCCCAGTTTTCTCAGAACACGACACAAATGGTCTATGCAACGAAAGACCTAGCTACCCATGGACAGTTGCAAAGCTATGCGGCCACACTTCTTTGAAGTGGGGTGGTAATATCTTATGCACCAAACTCTCTCAATTCAGTGACCAATAACATGTTTTATGACTAAATTTGACCTTCTCCCCTCTAAGTGTGACCTTCACCTTTGCGGTAGGGAGACAGATAATATGTACAACACACCATAAACTCATGGTGGTCATTTGTGGTTTAGTCTTTTAAAATTACATGATGAATGACAAAGTTACAGTCCATACAGGCTGTTTTTAGCCAAATTTACCTTTGACCTATAATTGTGACCTTGAACTTTGAGTTAGGGAGATGGTTTTTACACACAAAACATTGTTTTTAAATGGTGGTCATTTGTGGGAAGTTATATCGAAATTGCATGATGAATAAAAAAGTGACAGTCTGGACAAGTGGTTCTATGGCCAAATTTGACCTTTTGCATGTAAGTGTGACCATGACCTTAAAGGTCTTACGATGTCCTATATTATTTATTTGAAATTCATCAATTTATTGCAGACTTATGGCTGAGACAGGAATTTTCGGACGGACAAACAAGTGGACTGACAGCTGGATGCACATAACAAGTGCTTGGTGCTTCCTATTTCAAATAGGGAAATAAGTGGGGAGTGGGTTTCCACAGGCTGATTTGAGGTCACATTTGGACATTTGTAACATCATTTCATAGCAAACACAGTCATGCATGAAGCCCGTACAGCCACAACAAGCCTCCAATGACTCCCTGCGTACCTGACTGCATCATACATCTGTAGACTGGAGACCCTGGCTGCATAGGCATCCTTCACTACACACATCTGGATAGTGTTACCCATGATCTGAAGTAAGACATTGTGATTTGTTAGATACTATTTATTCCAGCAGTCTTACATAATTCCATTTTCAAAGAAAGTTTCTAATTTTCCAATAAAAATGTTTTCAAACAGTAAGTTACACATAAATGCTGAATATTTAACTATAATTCAACACAAATATTCACTCCATTATTTTTCAAGTTAGGATTTTCCCTACAATCTCTGTGTATACTGCGCCACGGACTTAACTCGGTATTTACCTCTTCATTTATAAGTATTCCCTTGACAAAGCTATCCCGGGTCTCGTAGTCAAAATTGTCCGTGAAGAGTTGCGGGACTTGTGGAGAACAGATGCTGATGTTAGCATCGAGCAGGTCGTAGCGTATCTGCACATCCTTGTGCTCCATAATCACCTCCTGGTTGATAAAGAGAAACATATGAGCCGCGCTCTGTGAAAAGGGGGCTTAATTCATTTGCGTAAAGTGTCATCCCAGATTAGCCTGTGCCGTCCGCACAGGCTAATCAGGGACAACTCTTTCCGCTTTTATGATATTTTTGGTTTAAAGGAAGTCTCTTCTTTGCAAAAGTCCAGTTTTTGGATTTGGGAAGCAGAAAGTGTTGTTCCTGAATAGCCTATGCGGACTGCACCCCTGGGCTCTTCTCAGAGGAAAGAGAGACTCTGCTGTTAAGGAAATATCATTTCATGTTGTTTTTTTCTAAATGAAAAAAAAAAACACTTTTGTCAGGCTTTTACTACCTGTATAAGTAAAAAGAGCACTGTTTTTTTTTGTAATTATGCAGACACAGAGACATCAGTTAATCCTATTTTTTTACACCCCTAAATACATTTCTACTAATGTCTTTCAATATGAATTACCATTATCCATTATACTTTTTCAAAACTCAAAAGCAGGCATTCTGATCTATCGTACGACATGATTTTCATCAAAACCAATTGTAATAATAACCTCCCCCCCCCCCCCCAAAAAAAANACTATGGCCCGGACAAGCTCATTTATGGCCATTTTTGACCTTTGACCTCAAAGTGTGACCTTGACCTTGGAGATATTGACGTAATTCTTTCGCGCGACACACCGTCCAATGATGGTGAACATATGTGCCAAATGATTTCAAAATCCCTTGATGAACGACATAGTTATGGCCCGGACAAGCTCATTTATGGCCATTTTTGACCTTTGACCTCAAAGTGTGACCTTGACCTTGGAGATATTGACGTAATTCTTTCGCGCGACACACCGTCCAATGATGGTGAACATATGTGCCAAATGATTTCAAAATCCCTTGATGAACGACATAGTTATGGCCCGGACAAGCTCATTTATGGCCATTTTTGACCTTTGACCTCAAAGTGTGACCTTGACCTTGGAGATATTGACGTAATTCTTTCGCGCGACACACCGTCCAATGATGGTGAACATATGTGCCAAATGATTTCAAAATCCCTTGATGAACGACATAGTTATGGCCCGGACAAGCTCATTTATGGCCATTTTTGACCTTTGACCTCAAAGTGTGACCTTGACCTTGGAGATATTGACGTAATTCTTTCGCGCGACACACCGTCCAATGATGGTGAACATATGTGCCAAATGATTTCAAAATCCCTTGATGAACGACATAGTTATGGCCCGGACAAGCTCATTTATGGCCATTTTTGACCTTTGACCTCAAAGTGTGACCTTGACCTTGGAGATATTGACGTAATTCTTTCGCGCGACACACCGTCCAATGATGGTGAACATATGTGCCAAATGATTTCAAAATCCCTTGATGAACGACATAGTTATGGCCCGGACAAGCTCATTTATGGCCATTTTTGACCTTTGACCTCAAAGTGTGACCTTGACCTTGGAGATATTGACGTAATTCTTTCGCGCGACACACCGTCCAATGATGGTGAACATATGTGCCAAATGATTTCAAAATCCCTTGATGAACGACATAGTTATGGCCCGGACAAGCTCATTTATGGCCATTTTTGACCTTTGACCTCAAAGTGTGACCTTGACCTTGGAGATATTGACGTAATTCTTTCGCGCGACACACCGTCCAATGATGGTGAACATATGTGCCAAATGATTTCAAAATCCCTTGATGAACGACATAGTTATGGCCCGGACAAGCTCATTTATGGCCATTTTTGACCTTTGACCTCAAAGTGTGACCTTGACCTTGGAGATATTGACGTAATTCTTTCGCGCGACACACCGTCCAATGATGGTGAACATATGTGCCAAATGATTTCAAAATCCCTTGATGAACGACATAGTTATGGCCCGGACAAGCTCATTTATGGCCATTTTTGACCTTTGACCTCAAAGTGTGACCTTGACCTTGGAGATATTGACGTAATTCTTTCGCGCGACACACCGTCCAATGATGGTGAACATATGTGCCAAATGATTTCAAAATCCCTTGATGAACGACATAGTTATGGCCCGGACAAGCTCATTTATGGCCATTTTTGACCTTTGACCTCAAAGTGTGACCTTGACCTTGGAGATATTGACGTAATTCTTTCGCGCGACACACCGTCCAATGATGGTGAACATATGTGCCAAATGATTTCAAAATCCCTTGATGAACGACATAGTTATGGCCCGGACAAGCTCATTTATGGCCATTTTTGACCTTTGACCTCAAAGTGTGACCTTGACCTTGGAGATATTGACGTAATTCTTTCGCGCGACACACCGTCCAATGATGGTGAACATATGTGCCAAATGATTTCAAAATCCCTTGATGAACGACATAGTTATGGCCCGGACAAGCTCATTTATGGCCATTTTTGACCTTTGACCTCAAAGTGTGACCTTGACCTTGGAGATATTGACGTAATTCTTTCGCGCGACACACCGTCCAATGATGGTGAACATATGTGCCAAATGATTTCAAAATCCCTTGATGAACGACATAGTTATGGCCCGGACAAGCTCATTTATGGCCATTTTTGACCTTTGACCTCAAAGTGTGACCTTGACCTTGGAGATATTGACGTAATTCTTTCGCGCGACACACCGTCCAATGATGGTGAACATATGTGCCAAATGATTTCAAAATCCCTTGATGAACGACATAGTTATGGCCCGGACAAGCTCATTTATGGCCATTTTTGACCTTTGACCTCAAAGTGTGACCTTGACCTTGGAGATATTGACGTAATTCTTTCGCGCGACACACCGTCCAATGATGGTGAACATATGTGCCAAATGATTTCAAAATCCCTTGATGAACGACATAGTTATGGCCCGGACAAGCTCATTTATGGCCATTTTTGACCTTTGACCTCAAAGTGTGACCTTGACCTTGGAGATATTGACGTAATTCTTTCGCGCGACACACCGTCCAATGATGGTGAACATATGTGCCAAATGATTTCAAAATCCCTTGATGAACGACATAGTTATGGCCCGGACAAGCTCATTTATGGCCATTTTTGACCTTTGACCTCAAAGTGTGACCTTGACCTTGGAGATATTGACGTAATTCTTTCGCGCGACACACCGTCCAATGATGGTGAACATATGTGCCAAATGATTTCAAAATCCCTTGATGAACGACATAGTTATGGCCCGGACAAGCTCATTTATGGCCATTTTTGACCTTTGACCTCAAAGTGTGACCTTGACCTTGGAGATATTGACGTAATTCTTTCGCGCGACACACCGTCCAATGATGGTGAACATATGTGCCAAATGATTTCAAAATCCCTTGATGAACGACATAGTTATGGCCCGGACAAGCTCATTTATGGCCATTTTTGACCTTTGACCTCAAAGTGTGACCTTGACCTTGGAGATATTGACGTAATTCTTTCGCGCGACACACCGTCCAATGATGGTGAACATATGTGCCAAATGATTTCAAAATCCCTTGATGAACGACATAGTTATGGCCCGGACAAGCTCATTTATGGCCATTTTTGACCTTTGACCTCAAAGTGTGACCTTGACCTTGGAGATATTGACGTAATTCTTTCGCGCGACACACCGTCCAATGATGGTGAACATATGTGCCAAATGATTTCAAAATCCCTTGATGAACGACATAGTTATGGCCCGGACAAGCTCATTTATGGCCATTTTTGACCTTTGACCTCAAAGTGTGACCTTGACCTTGGAGATATTGACGTAATTCTTTCGCGCGACACACCGTCCAATGATGGTGAACATATGTGCCAAATGATTTCAAAATCCCTTGATGAACGACATAGTTATGGCCCGGACAAGCTCATTTATGGCCATTTTTGACCTTTGACCTCAAAGTGTGACCTTGACCTTGGAGATATTGACGTAATTCTTTCGCGCGACACACCGTCCAATGATGGTGAACATATGTGCCAAATGATTTCAAAATCCCTTGATGAACGACATAGTTATGGCCCGGACAAGCTCATTTATGGCCATTTTTGACCTTTGACCTCAAAGTGTGACCTTGACCTTGGAGATATTGACGTAATTCTTTCGCGCGACACACCGTCCAATGATGGTGAACATATGTGCCAAATGATTTCAAAATCCCTTGATGAACGACATAGTTATGGCCCGGACAAGCTCATTTATGGCCATTTTTGACCTTTGACCTCAAAGTGTGACCTTGACCTTGGAGATATTGACGTAATTCTTTCGCGCGACACACCGTCCAATGATGGTGAACATATGTGCCAAATGATTTCAAAATCCCTTGATGAACGACATAGTTATGGCCCGGACAAGCTCATTTATGGCCATTTTTGACCTTTGACCTCAAAGTGTGACCTTGACCTTGGAGATATTGACGTAATTCTTTCGCGCGACACACCGTCCAATGATGGTGAACATATGTGCCAAATGATTTCAAAATCCCTTGATGAACGACATAGTTATGGCCCGGACAAGCTCATTTATGGCCATTTTTGACCTTTGACCTCAAAGTGTGACCTTGACCTTGGAGATATTGACGTAATTCTTTCGCGCGACACACCGTCCAATGATGGTGAACATATGTGCCAAATGATTTCAAAATCCCTTGATGAACGACATAGTTATGGCCCGGACAAGCTCATTTATGGCCATTTTTGACCTTTGACCTCAAAGTGTGACCTTGACCTTGGAGATATTGACGTAATTCTTTCGCGCGACACACCGTCCAATGATGGTGAACATATGTGCCAAATGATTTCAAAATCCCTTGATGAACGACATAGTTATGGCCCGGACAAGCTCATTTATGGCCATTTTTGACCTTTGACCTCAAAGTGTGACCTTGACCTTGGAGATATTGACGTAATTCTTTCGCGCGACACACCGTCCAATGATGGTGAACATATGTGCCAAATGATTTCAAAATCCCTTGATGAACGACATAGTTATGGCCCGGACAAGCTCATTTATGGCCATTTTTGACCTTTGACCTCAAAGTGTGACCTTGACCTTGGAGATATTGACGTAATTCTTTCGCGCGACACACTGTCCAATGATGGTGAACTAATGTGCCAAATGATTTAAAAATCCCTCGATAGATGACATAGTTATGGCCCGGACAAGCGGGACAGACAGACAGACAGACCGACCGACCGACAAAGTGACTCCTATATAGCCCCCATTACCAATGGTAATGGGGGTATAATTACCAATGGTAATGGGGGTATAAAAATGCACATGCAAAACTTTAAATCATATTTAGCGATGCCTGCTAGTTTAAAAGTTGACACAGACGGACAGACCTCCATGGTGATTCCAGTATACCTACCCCCCTTTACTTTGTATCAGGGCGTTAAAATAAATTTGATTCAAGTACCACTGGAAACTCTAAGTGTTTGCTGTCAGAGTCTGCAATCCTCTGGTAGTGGATCACATTCTGGGTCTCACTGTCGACTGCAAGGACGATGTCATCTTGCGGGCATCTTGTGGCATGGCCCGGGGGGACCTCTCTGAACACCATCGTCATGATGGCAGATTTATCCTTCTCTCTTCTATTCCTGTTGGATTAATTGATGCATTGATACAGACGATTCACTAATGATGTAAAAAATACAACTTATTCATTTATAATGAAAACATACTTAAAACTCTGAAAAATTTCAAGAAATCGTATGAAATCAATTTGAAACTCATTCATTTATTAAGACCTACAGAGATTTGTCACATACACATGCAATATTTATCTAGTCTGATTCACATAAACACAAATTAATTCTGCCCATGCTTAAAAGAAAGTCGGAAACAAGTATTTATTAATGTATTCAAGCATCAAACACCTTCATCAATATGTATAAAACATACAAAATCATCATTTAAATGTGCACAAAAGGTGTACAAAAACATATTTACTTGTGTTCTTCAATGATAGGTTGCAGCTTTATGTTGGATACGACATCGCCATAGATGAGCACAAAATCACTACGTATGAGATTCTTGGCGTCAATGTCCCTAAGTGCGTCCCCCATCGAGAGGCAGCCATCCGTGACAACAGGAACCACATTGCACGGGGAACTCTTATCATTCCAGCGAGAATTTCTGAAAGATAAATTCAGCCTCATTCTGGGAAAAGGGAGCTTAATGCATTTGCTTTACATGTTGTCCCAAATTAGCCTGTACAGTCCGCACAGGCTAATCAGGGATGACACTTTTTGCTTTAATGGTATTTTTACATTTTCAGTAAAAACTTTTCTTTGTGAAAATACAGCAGACTGCACAGGCTCATCTGGGACGACCCTTTACAAACATGCATTAAGCGATTTTTTTCCAGTCAGGGGCCCATGTATAAAAGATTTCAGCCGTAAGATGAGAATGTCCTGAAGTCAACTGTCTACATTGTTAAAACCAGGCAACCATTACATCCTACATACAGAGTAATATAGGTTAAAGTAATTAGGAGACCAACAGGTATATTCAATAAATATTATTATTTTCTAGACAAGTGGATGTATTCAAGTTGATTAAAAGACTGCATACTGTTAAGAGTGTTCATTATTGTGTCTGCTTACTTACTTTAGGTGTTCTCTGACTTGGCCTGCTAGATGACAGCAAACTACAAATATCTCCTGCACACCTCCTGAGCAGAGAAATTCCAACGTGTAGTCCAACAAGGCGCTATTTGCAACAGGAAAAAGTGCCTGAAACAGTATTGGTTAAATCATAACCCTACTTTTCAACATGTTCATTGAAAAAGTATTTTTTATATTTTAATGTAATGTGACATTAGTTAATTATTAATATTAACAATGTCAATGTGTACGCTGGTCAGATATTTAATTATTTTAAATGCAAACGAATGCATTACTAAAACTGGAACTGTTGGACAACCAGCCAGAATATTCAGCTCATCCCAGGGCAACAGATAAGATTTCATGTCGATTAGTTTTCACTACAAGGTTTTTGAAACAATTAGTTTTTTTCCTCAAATCCATTTGTCAAATAGCTTTTTAAAATTTGATAACAAAAACTTACCTATGTTTTTGGATGAGATGAGCACTTTTTTTTCTGCAGTTATAATTTGTAGCAATTCTTATTGCAATAAATAAACTAAAGACATTATGATTCATATTGTCAATGTTTGTATTTTTATAATTATATTATATTATATATTATATAATAGGGGATTAATATTATATAAAACCCTCTTAACAACATCTTTTCTTGGCAGTTCGTTTCACGTTACAAATTGAATCATATTAGCATTGGCATGCTCGCCGCTATTAAATGAAATTTTAGTAGCAAGTCCGTGTTTAGAACTAGATGCCAACATTTTAGCTTACTTTTTTCGACGGAAGTAAATTTGTAACAGGTTTTTTTTTGGCCCGATTTTATAGCCGAATAACGGCTATGTTCCCAATGGCAAAAAGTATACTTTTTTCCCAAAATTTGGGAAAAAATTCCCTATTTCCAAAAAAAGATTTTTTTTTTTTTTTTTTAAAGAAGTGTCTTATCATTATTTTATCTCAATTATCGTCAAGCTACCTGTTTTGACGCGAACCTTTTTCGACGCCATTTTTGTTTTTCTCTGTCGTTATACACAAGCGACTTCCGCTGACGTCATTTTACTATCAATCGTAGTAAACACGTACTTGCTATCGCTTGCGAAAAACATGTGGAAAGTGAGAGATGCAAAGGTAAGAATAGATGCATTCAATGTATTTAAATGCAATTTTGATTGATTTTACTAATGCAAAAATAAATCTCAAATGAACTTGATTTTATTTACCTAAATTTATATTCGGAAAAAATGACGAATGTTCGTCTGCAAGGGGTATTTGTTTCATTCGTAGATCACGTGACGGTCATGTGATAATTTACGTCAATTAAGTTGTTTTTAACCATCTTGTAAGGTGTACGCGTTAAATGAATAGCACTGCAAACACACCCTTATTGGATTTTTATGGGGATTTAACACCAGAATTATTTACTATTGTTACTTATATTGTGGTGAGTGGTAATCTAATTTAAATGTAATTTTATTTCCAGGGCCCACAAGGGAAGTACCGGTGTTATTCACCCACTTCTATGAATGCTGCCTATGTACACATCAGACAGACAGGGGCCAAAATCAGAACAACTGCCAGAGAGTTTGGGGTACCAGAAGCATCCCTGAGGCACAGGCTGTGTGGCAGAGTGAATCCGGAAAGTGTACATTCCGGTCCACAACCGATGTTTTCCAACGAGGAGGAGGCCCATCTTGTGGAACACATCAAGACCATGGCAGAGTGTGGATATGGCTATGGGCGGGCTGAAGTTGTGGCCATGGCCTCGGAGTATGCTGTCTACCTAGAAAAACGGGACAAAGCCCACCCTCTATCGATGAAATGGTTCAGTGGCTTTATGTCAAGGTGGACGGAACTTAAAGTTTTGAAACCTCGTGGTCTTGAATTACAACGGGCCAAGGCCATCAACATGGAGTCAGTGACCAGATATTATACTGAACTGGGGTCTATTCTTGATAAGTATTGTTTGAAGGACAGACCAGAAAGAGTCTACAATATAGACGAGAAGGGCCTGTCCACGTCACATACTCCACCATCAGTAGTGACCACTAAGTCCAAAGTTCCAGCCGTTACATCTGGTTCCAGAACACTCATCACTGTGATTGGCTGTGGCAACGCATTGGGGTATAGTGTGCCACCATATTTTGTTTTTCCAGGGGCCAGAATGCGTTCGGAATTGTTGGAAGGAGGTTGCATTGGTGCTGATGGAACTGTGTCTGAATCTGGTTGGAGCAATAGCAGCGTGTTTCGCAAATACATTGAAGAACACCTTCTGAAGTACTTGCCTGAACGTTCCCCAGAAAAACCTGTTCTCCTGCTGTATGATGGTCACAAGTCTCATGTAAACCTTGGTTTAATTGACTGGGCAAGAGAACATAACTTGATTTTGTTCATACTGCCTGCTCACACCAGCCACATGCTACAACCATTAGATGTGGGATGCTTTGGACCTTTTGAACGGGTCTACAACTCTGTGTGCCATCAGTTTATGAGAGAAAACTGTGGGAAGAGTATAACCCGCTACAACGTTTGTAGTCTGGGGTGTCAGGCATATGCAAAGGCACTATCTGCTAGCAACCTACAAGCATCCTTCCGAAAAACAGGCATACACCCCTACAATCCATCAGTTGTTGATGCATCCCACTTCAAGCCTTCAGAGGTCCTACATTCAAGCCCTGCGATGCCAGCACCACAGAGTGAAACTCAACCCACTGCTAAGGAGTTCTTCAAAGGCAAAGCAGCTGTACCCAAGCCAAATGACAGTACAACCATAAAAAGGAAGTACCTCAGCACTATAGTAAGTGGTAGGGCAATCACTGAAGATCTAGTTCTTCAAAAAATCAAGGACCATGAGCAGTCTAAGCATCAGAAAAAATCTGCAACCCAGCAAGACCCTCAACCTGGACCATCTGGATTAGCAACTCAGTCAAGGGTTGATCAAAGTGCCATGTCAGAAAGTGACCAGGATGACTCAGACACTGATGTATGCTGCGTGTGTAACCTGTTCACACCCGTTGAAGTACACAACAGTACATCTGTTGTGTTTGTCAAGTGGGTGCAATGTGACAAATGTGAACATTGGGTCCATCTGATGTTTTGCACTCAAGTGAGGGTTATCAGAAGAGGTGATGAGTTTCTATGTCCCCACTGTGCCACCGAGGAATGAACACCTTATTATTGCAGTGTTATGCAATCAACTGTTGTTACTATTGAATGATGCAATAAATTTGAAACTTAATATGTTGTTTACTTATTCTAGGTACCAGTGTACAAGTTCAGTCTGGTTAGGTAAAGTAAAATTTCCGCGTACAGTCTCCAACAGAGCAAGGCAGCCACTCAAATGCGATGTTGTCAACATAACAAGGCAGCCAATCAAATGCGTCATTTCAGGTTACTATCAGAAAACATGGCGGCTTCCATAGTGTAGCAAACTTTTAATCTGGTGTTGGATTTTTGTGTGCTTTATGTCAACGTTTTGTTTCAAACGAGCTAAGAAGGCATTAAAAAAAGAAAAGCATTGTTTTTTAATGAAAGTTGAAGATGTTATAAAAACTTATTTTGTTTATTTGCTTACATGAGTCAAAATTGGTTACTGGAGGATACATCAAACAAAGTATATAATAAAGATTAATATGATGTTATTCTTTGAATTTGAATTAGTATAAGACTTATATCAAATTAGTTTTCCCCAATTCAGTAGACTTTTTGCGCGAAAAAAAATCAAACCTGAATTTATTTTCCCAATTTCTTGAAAATGCTGATAAAATACCCAATTCCAAAGCCATGGGCTATCTTCCCAAAAAAGTGGAAAAAAAAACCTGTGTAAGTTGACACCGTTTTTGAACCGGTGTTCATTTAAACTATTCACAAATATTACGACTGCACTAAAGGTTACAATATACTAATTAAAATCAAACACAATACGGAGGGAAACGGTTAAATAAAACGACAAACAATCGATTGCAATTCGTTTTTCAATTTTGTAATCGTTTTTTGTACGATCAATTTTTTATTTCAATTCGTTTTCTTTCAAATACAAATCGTAAAAACGATAAAACAATCCTTTGCCCTGTCATCCTGGAAAGTATATTACTATTACTGGTCAGGACGAGCTTTCTTACAAAAAGTAGCTCAGAGCTTAACATTTAATGTTATCAAGACTGAAATTGAATTGTTGCATCATGTCAATTTTCCCAACTCACAGCAACACTACCAATATTTAACCTTACAACTAATTGCTGACTTAAGTTCAATATGAATATACCCTTGGTATGTCATCTGAAACCGGTGCAAAAGTTGAAACGAAGCTGTCAGCGAAAACTACGGCCTGCAGAATGTCTTCTTGCTTTAAATCTGAATTTGCACCACCGGGCTTGGACTTCGGCGCCATCTTGAATCTTGTTTATAAGGTTACATTACACTAAATCATTATTTTACAGAAATGTCCAATATTTTATAGATTGTTACATTCTCTTTTTTATTTTAGAAACATTAATGAATAAACTAAGACCATTCATATAGATTAGGTTACTAATGTACAAAACAAAATAGATCACCGGGATACATCGTATAGTCGGTTCAAAAGCTCACATGAGCTTATGTTTGTATATGTTGCTGTCTTGCCGACTTTAAATAAAGCTTATCTTATCTTATCTTATCTTGTTTAAGAGTCCTTTTTGAGTCATGCACCTTTCCAACCCGTATGTGCCGTTGTGAGATAATACTTAAAACTTGCTAAAGCTTAATCTCAGATATTGTATCATGTAAGCGTATACAGAAAGATGTCATGATAAACTAGATCGAAGGCATTCCTTAAATCAAGCATCAATGCCCCAACTGCTTTCCCATTATCTGTTTGATTAACCCAAACATCCACTAATCTCAGTAATGCAGTCGACATACGTGAATTTTGTGAAATCAGATGGAAATTCATGTAATATATTATAATGGTAGAAATTAAGAACTGAGTTGACGTGTAATCTGATTTTAATATACTTCGAAAATGTTGGTATTGGTATTGCCATAGGTTTATAGATATAAGGATCATCTCTATCTGAGTATTTATATCTTGGTATAACATATGCTTCCTTTAAAGCACTTGGAACTACATGTGTGAAGAAATGCTATTATTTATAATGGATGCAACACCAAGAATTGGACAGGTCATAATAAGAACTCAAACGACGCATTGGGAAGGAGGTACCGTTAGTTGCTCGCGTATACTTATTAAATTATGTATTTATATTTGTACTACGTCTCTTCGTTCTCGCGTTACTTTTGCGTTGCTGCTGTCTTTATGGCGTTCTAAGGGCGATCCTTTAATGCGTTCTAGAGAGGACGCCGTAAGAACACCGAACCTCGGCGTTTATATCAACGTCACAACAGATTGGTGTGCTTACTGCCTTCTGGTTCTGCGTTAATGCTTCAATCAAGGCGAACATGTTTTATTTTAAATCGTTAGGTCGCTATTATTTAGTTAGATTGTTATTTTTTGGTTTAAGCTGACAAAAAAAGGCTGATGCTTACAACGTTTTACTTCAACTTCTTTTGATATCAAATAAACAATTATGTGAGCAATGAATTAGAAAAAAATAATTGCTCAATGCTCTTCTTTTATTTTTATTAATTAAAAAGTTATTGTTTTGCGGCAAAACAGCAGTAATATGAATGACGACAAATCGCAAATAATCGCAAGGTTCACGTACCGCACCCTTCCCTTTTGTTCAAGTGTAAACGCATGACAAACTTGTTTCCCCGTAATTTGAAACGGGTTCGTTGTGAGTTGTGCTATCGCGATTTGAATTCGTGACAAAAATATTGAACGCGGAAAGTGTAAGGCTTTCTTTCAATGAACAATCTTCTTTCAATCAAAGACTGATATCCTGTTTCAATTGGATCGGTGATTCAATCTCTAAAAACAATAGACATAAATCTGTTTAAATGCCAAAGTTATTTGCCATTATTTCAATATTGTAAATATAATAACCAGTCTACACTCGTACCATTAATCTTTCGGAATATGAGAGCAAATTAGATTTAGCAGTATTGTGTTATTTAAAATGGATTATTATTAACATATTTACGTGTTCAACGCCTAATTATGTTGTTCCGAATAATGCATGTGATTTTATGGCTTACTTCTTTCGTCGGCTACACAGCAGGTATGCTAATAAGTACTGATTTATTCTAAGGTTGCTTCCGGAAATATATCGCGTTCTTGATTTTTTTTTTCTAAACTATATTTTCAATTATTAATAATATACTGTAGATCTATAGCAAAAATATTGAAACAGCATTCCGTTTTATGGAGAAAGATTAATAACTGCTTAACAGCAAAATGTAAAGCACCTGGACTAATTATAATAATAATTATATTTTAAAAAAGATAAATAAAAATATTTGCCCTCGTCGGGAGTCGATTATGAGACCAATTGGATAAAAAGAGACTAACGTCAACCAGATTCAAAAATCGACCATGCTTTTTAATGATATACAAATTTACGAAATTCACAACTTTCTCGAAATTTCGAGAATACCAACTGTCGATGCAGCCAAGCGGCCGCCATCGATCAATGTCGATGAAATCATTTAGCATTGGATTGAAAATAAATATTAAGAACTGTATGTTTAGACATTCATATTTTTGTTAATACTCTGAATATCAAAAATGCTCCATTTGAATAGTAAATCTATACCATCTCCTCTAAACAAATATGTTAAAGTATAGGGTTCATGAAGTATTTATTTGTATGTAAGTAGGAGGGAATTCGGTAAAATGTGCGAGCACTGGGTTCAGAAATTGTTGAGATTTTTTTTTTTTAAATTTGCTCCAGAGGAATCCGTTAGGCAAATAGTTTTCCTTTCGACACAATATACAGTCGTAAAAAATCATTGGCATATTGACCGACATATTTTTACTTTAGCATCAATTTTGAATACATATATATTGGTATGTTTTTAGCCGCATGTACACTGCCATTCGTTCTTGGGATTGGATCACGTGCATGCAAAATGTACTGGGCATAATACTTGTGCGTAAATTGTCATCCCAGATTAGCCTGTGCAGTCCGCACAGGCTAATCAGGGACGACAATTTTCGCTTTTATGGCATTTTTCGTTTAAATGATGTCTCTGCTTAACGAAAATCCAGTTTAGGCGGAAAGTGTCGTCCCGGATTAGCCTGTGCGTTTATCGGTTATGTTAACTCAGTGTGATGTATTATATCTTTATTTTCAGCCGCATGTTCTTGGCCATTTGGTCTTGCGAACACAGAATGGTGGGACGGCCGGAAAGGACTAATAAGGTTCACGTCCAACACAACCATGGAGGGATATACCGTGACAACGACGTTTAAAAATGTTCCTCCATTCACTACATGGGAGTGCCACTCAACACAGAAACTTTCAACAGATGGATATTTTTCATTGAAGTAATGTGGTTTTATGCATTTGATATTCGTGGTTGCTATCCCCCGACAAAGGCGGAGGGATATAATATTGTATTTTTTTCCGTCAGTCCGTCCGCCCTTCTGTCTGTCCGTCCGGCCGTCAGTCTACCCGTCTGTCGCAAACTTTTCATGGACTTATCCCAGAACTTATCAACATGAAACTTTATGGGTGCATAGATACAAATGAGGAAAAGTGTCATTCAAAAGAACCATAACCATACACTTTCTTAAATAAGAGTTATTGCCCTTTGTCGTTTATGTATGATGTAATTAGTCAAGGCTATATCTCAGATATGATACACGATTTCAACATGAAACTTCATGGGGTTATAGACATTGAGGAGAAGTGCCATTCACAAGATCTACAACCCTCCACTTTCTTAAATAAGAGTTATCGATCTTTGTTGTTTTTGTATTATGTAACTTTTCATGGCTATCAGATACTATACAAGATTTCAACATGAAACTGCATGGGGTTATAGATAACAATGAGGAGAATTGCAATTCATAAAACAATTGCCCTACACTTGGTTATTGTATAGTTATTGCCCTGTTCATCCATTTTTACCCATCAATACACAAAATTTATTCAGCGGGTGATATCAATTCAGCGAATTTGCTTGTTATCTTTGACTTACGGTCATATATTTTTAGGTTATTTATCACCGTTGTTTACAATACGGTGATATATTTGTACGTGTTCACATCTGACATTCTACATGTATATTGGACGAGTCAATCAGCGTTTCAAATTTAAGTATGTCAACTGTACGAGTACAAATATATCACAGCATTGTACAAAACGCTGTTAACTAATCTTTCTATTATATACCTATAAGATCAATATTTAAGCTTTTAAAAATTATTCACTTCCATTATTTATGTTAACGTCCGCAAAAGAGCGCGAGCGGTAACTCATTTCATGACGTTTTTGGGGCGATTGCCTTCCTTACCCATATAGGTAACAAAATATACGTATACATAGTAAAGTCCGTTACTGCAATTAACCACTTAGCATTCAGATTCTGCATTCGCAAACAAAATAGCTCCGATCGCATGGTATTAGTATTAATGCGCACCAACATCTTACAGCGCGCGTTCCATCCATGGCAACGTCTTTTCACTGTGGCATTAGCACCCGAGTTACACGNGACATCTAGGGCATGATATTTAGGGCATGACATCTTGTGCATGATATTTAGGGCATGACAACAAGGGCATGACATCTAGTGCATGATATTGAGGGCATGCTATTTAGGGCATGACAACTAGGGCTTGATATTTAGGGCATGACATCTAGGGCATGACATCTAGGACATGATATTTAGGGTATGACATCTAGTGCATGATATTTAGGGCATGACAACTAGGGCATGATATTTAGGGCATGACATCAAGTTCATGATGTTTAGGGCATGGCATCTAGGGCATGATATTTAGGCATGACATCTAGTGCATGATATTTTGGGCAAGACATCTAGGGAATGAAATTTAGGGCATGACATCTTGGGCATGATATTTAGGTCATGACATCTAGGGCATGATATTTAGGGCATGACATATAGGGCATGATATTTCGAATATGTTTATATAAAATCTATTTATACCACGCGCCCAACACCTATGGTGGGACCGACAATAAAACTTTTCGCCATCCGTTCTTAGCGCTTAACGATATTAAATATAATGTGTTAACTTATATAAGTCTGCAACAGATTTGCATATACAGTGTACTCGTATTCATTCTGCCTGTAAGTCCTATTTCTTTATGCTTATGAATTAATAAAAACGCAATATTTACTTATTTTTTGGCATAGCTGTTTAACTTAGCTTTTCACATTAGCTGACCTTTTTAATCGCCCAATAAAATTTGAATAAAATTTCCTGCAAGTAGGCCCGACTGAATGCATGAAATATCCGTATTTGTTAAAAAATAACAAAAATGTTCGAAATAGAAAACGTGTAATCTACAAAAAGTTATCCCATTTACATACTAGTAAACAGGTTTTAACTATTGACTTTAATTTCTATTTTTTGAAGTACAGTGTGAACAAAATTCCAATGCTGCTTGGGCTTTTATGAAAAGGGATTCAACAGTGCGGTTTGCAACGACGTTAACTGCGTGTTCAGCGTGAAACAATTTAATCTCTAATAAAACGGCTTTAGGGATACGACAGTTGTACACTCAATTTTCGACATCAATATATTGTGTGTGTCCCCCTTTATATTTAGCAAATTGTAAGCGCCAGTGCGTTTGTACTTAAAGGCTATGTTCCCATATTTAGAAATCGCTACAATATTGCATTCTGTGCACTTGTATATTTATTTTTTATCAAGTTTTGTTGTTCCCTATCCTGATATTCGTTTGGACCACAATAGTTTAAATTGATACCCGGCGAGTTGGAATGTACATAAGGCATTTAAAGGGAGGTCGCAATTGCACTGACGGAGCGACAGCTTATTAAACATTAAATACCTAAACATGTTCAAAGGTAAACTATGAAAACAATATACAATGGCTTTTGTTTTAAAGAACAAAACACTGGATAGGAAACATAAATTATTAAATTATATCAAATATACAAATGAACAGATTGCAATATGGGAGTAAGTATTAAACATGAGAATATAGCCTTTAAGTATAAACACTTGGGCGCTGACAATGTGCCAATATAAATGGACATACACGTACACACATTTTATTGATATCGAGAGTTGAGTGTGAAACTGCTGTATCCGCTTAGTATTTTTGTTTGGAGATACAATAGCTTCACGATGAACACTCAGTTTCAATCGTTGCAAATCTCAATGCTGCAACCCTGTACTATTCAAATCAGCCAATGCAGAACGAGGAATTTGTTTATATACCAATTGACCGTTAAGCCTAGCGTGTTACTGTTGCCCTAAAGGCTTATATTTACTGTATAGGTCAAGATGTATGCCAGTCTGTGTTTCAACCGGCGGTGAACATTTATAGCAAAGAAGGATATTTTCTGTAGACGATTTCGGAGAACCATTTCAACTGACCGGTAAGCCTAGCTTGTAACTGTTGCCTTAATATTTCACGGGCGAGAAACACCACAAAACTATGCTTTATATACGTATTACCACCTAAATGCAGATATAGATCCGGGTATAGTTTTAAAAATAGATCTTACTAAGTTACTTGCTTGAACCATGCTCATCAATTATATATTTATATATATCAGGGGCGTAGGTAATGGAGGGGCAGGGGGGGCGGCCGCCCCTCCAATATTTCGGCTAGTCATCGTTATATAAAACGTAAAATCCCCCAAAAATCGCCGCCCCAAAACCAGTATTTTTGTAATCACGCACCGTCAGTGCAGAAGCCATGTGTCCCCTCTCCGTCTGCTCTGAGGTTGTCAATATCCCTTGTTAGGTGTCATAAACTAGGGGCCAGGGTAAATGTCATTGCGTTAATTGTTTTATTGTTCTTTTCCGTGATTGCACTGTCGGTGTTTTGATTAAGGACAGGCTGATCTTTTAATTTTAATTGATCGCTTTAATTCAAAGGTTACTGCCACTTAAAACAATTTTGAGTAAATATACACGTGAAAATAATTAATTAGTTTGAAAATATTTTTGTTCTCTAATTTCAGGTTTTAAATATGTCCATCAGTTATAAAATATATGTGTTGTGAATGTAATGTTAATGTTATTATTTCTCATATCACTTGTTAAACTCCGTCATTAAAATACATACACATTTACTTAATTTTATGTTTTAATTAGCACGAGTTTTTGGAAAGAAAATAATAACTGTGAGATTTCTGGGTCGTGGGCGGCGGCATTGGACAAACTGATTTCATGAAAAACTGACAATGAGACAAAAATCGAGCATTTATATCAACATAAAAGTTCCCCCAAAACGCACAATATTAATTGTTATTGTAATTTTTTTCGGAACCACGGGAGAGGACAACCCTCTCAAACGAACCCCTTTATGTTCCCAGTACATAAACTGGACCGCCCCTCCAATGTTTGGAGGTTATCTACGCCCCTGCAATAGCTTAATCATATATTATGTTGACAGCCTGTCACCCTTCCTTAATTCAATCTGTTTTATTCAACAAAGGTGATTGGTTGGCATCACTGTGTATAGTGTTTTTACGACCACAAAATTTGAGCAAAATCGCCCCACCAGTACTTTCAGTACTTTGATTCATGTCGGAAACATGTCGTTTCTCGAGATTACGCCTTCAGAGAATGTTTACAAACATTATTAAAATTAATAACGATATGGTTTATTTGAGTTTTTAGCCTGTACAAGTGTTACATCACTTACATATTATGTTTCAGGTCCACGGCTTCAGCTGTTCTATTTTCGGGAGGCACTTACCATCTCTATCTGTGTCTGAAACTGACGGTCATAACGGACGTTTCCTTTCGTTATTACCTTCGTAACCGTATGTTTAATATTTATTGAGTCGCGCTCTGTGACATGGGAGTTTAATGCATGTGCTTAATGTGTCGTCCCAGATAAGCCTGTGAAGTCCGCACAGGCTAATCAGGGACGATACTTTCCGCTTAAACTTGATTTTCGCCAAGAAGAGTATTCCTTTATACGCAATAAAAGCGGAAAGTGTTGTCCCAGATTAGCCTGTTCAGTCAGCAGGGGACGACACTTTACGCACATGCATTAAACCCCTTTTTCACAGAGCGCGACTCCTAAACGTGTTATACTTCTCTGATTTAATAACTGTATGCTATGCTTGTGATAATTAAAATAAATAAAATAGCACTACGAACGTAAAAATGTTTAAATTCGCTTAAGGTGTTTAATAAGACTAACCTAATGAAATAACAAAAACAACACCACTATCAGAGGCGGCAATAGCAACAAAAACACGACAAATAATTACAAAGAAAATGGCAAGATGCAAATTTGTTTGAAAACACATAACATATTTTGTTCACAGCATATGAATTGAATAATTATTAATACTGTTACAGCTAAACAAACGGCACAGTTGTCATACGACCGGGTATCTACGGGAGAAGTCAACTCCGCTTTGGCGTACAACAGCATTTGTCTGGAAGATTCAGATACGAACCTCCCGCTTTTATCCGAATATGGCCTTTGGATCAAGAAAGGTTGTGAGAACTTGTTGAAGCAATTAGGCAATACTTAATTAACTTATTTATTTATTATGAACTACTTATGGACTTGCTTTTGCATTCTTTCCTTGATAAAACATGACCTTACGTGTTAAAGAGATAATACATATAATGATTTAACTTAACAACAGTAAATATGTTTTGAGTTCGAATATAATGATCTGTCATTGACATTACCGATTCTTTATCATAGATCTACTAAATGTTACAGGCCAAGAATTAAGTGCAAAGATAGCGTGTCCATATGCGTTATTGGGCACATACGCGTTCGTGTACGACCCGACAGGATCTAACTGCTCGGGGAAAGCGTTAGACACGTGCACGGTGAACACAGAGATGAGGTTTGACTACAGCCAATGTGATTCAGATCCAACGACTGTATCATTTTCAGGTGATTCCCCTTAACAAAAATAATATTGACGTTTCATGATACATTTTGAATTAAACATTTGGCGTTATGAACTGTATAACCGAACGTACGGAATATTAAGACCGTATATTGCTTATTTTTTGTATAAGCGTTTCCAGTGTTTTTTTTTGTCATTTTGTTTTCTGCTGTGTTGGTGTTCAGTACTTGCTACTAATTGAACACTCCTCGTTCTTTTTGGAGCGCCCAATACGGTGTGGTGTATGAACAACGTTCAGTATAACAAAACGTGTACTACGAATTTTTACTACTGTTTTCCGTCAAAATAATGCTTTGTGTATTTGTCATTTACAATAACTTATAATTTTTTAGAAATGTTTATTATGCTGCGTTTAGTTTTTTTTTAAATTTAATATTATTAAATAGAAATTACTGTAATGTATAACAACATTTAAAATACACTATGTTTATGTATGTAAGCATTATAGATTGTTCGTGTCTCGATATTGTTTCTATTTTTGAAGTATATATTTACCGATGTTGTACTTTTTATATATTAAATATGGTGTTGCACATGACGTGCTTCTTATTTAACGCTACTCATGCTTCTTTCAGCGTCCAGTACGGTTTGGTGTGTGGACAACGTGCTGTACAACAACGTGTACTACGTCACGACGTATAACGGAAATGACGAAGCCTCAACGATCGACGGCGTTACAACATTTAGATACAGTTGTTTCGTAAGCACCTGTTTATTAATTTAAACCTGTTTTTTTTTACACATTAAAGGGACATTTTCACAGATTTTGGCATGTTTTGAATTTTGTCATTAAATGCTTTGAATTTGATAAATGTAAACACTGAAACTAAGTAATTCCAGTAAAGAAACAAGAATAAAATTAATGAAAGAAAACAAATTTATCGGTTACTTTTCTCGAACCACTGACCCTTGGAGTAAAAGTCTCGTATCACTCGTCCATCCGTGCTTATACAGTGAGTGGTGTATTTTAAACATTATATAAGCAATCCTCGTAATGTCACAAAATATAAAGATAACATCAGAACTCTCCAAAGTATTCAATTATTTCGTGTGTGTAACGCTTTATAATTTTCATGTTTTTAAATCGTCAAAAGATGCATTAAATGGATATTTGAGAGCTTGGTAAATGTTCAGTATAACTGTTTCCTCGCAAATATGTTTTTTTTTCAATTTTGTCAATTTACCAAAACATGAAAAAGTCCCTTTAATAATAATTATTTTTTAGCAGGTAAAAATTATTAGCTTTATTTTTGGTAAATTTAATTTATACATGGTCGATTATGTTCTGCCTATTTATCATCACCTATGGCTTTAGAATGTATATCACACGACTAAGCAATAACCAAACAAAGAACTATGTGACGAACTAATTTCCTTAAATATTATTGTTTTTATACCGTATGTGCATTTAAACAATTCTGTAGGTTTTGAAAAAAATGTACCCATATTATATGACAGTATACGGTGATTCTAGGAAATCGTTTGCCTATTCGTGTTTTTCTCGTATTTTTGTTGATTAAACTCATCCCAAAAGGTGTGCGGTTTGAATTTTGCTTATACATAATTGTGTATGTATACATGCGATTATACATGTATATCAATTGTTGTAAAAGGCCCTATCAACTGACGGGAGTAACGATACGGTCTCCAGTTCATCTTGTGGGAATAGTGTTGGCGATATCTTGTCCAGATACAGTGGTAAATATTGTTTGTTTGTTCAATCGTCCAAAATATCTGATTTTGAATCCTGAAACAAGTCATCACTACCAACATATTTGCCAAGCAATATGACCACTTTACCTATCAGGAATATACATAAATAATGGATGAAAACAATTATTTACATTAAGTGCAATTTCGTCACACAATTCTTTCCAAATGGAATAAAAAGCCTGCTATATAAAAAACATGCATAAACCAGACAGTCCATCTTTATTTAACTCTTTCAGTGCTGGAACCGAATTTTGAAGGCCTTTGCAAACAGTTTGGATCCAGATGAGACGCCACAGAACGTGGCGTCTCATCAGGATCCAAACTGTTTGCTATTCTGATAGTATTCTTTGATTTTTTTTTTAGAAATTCAGCAGATGTCATTTTAGCAGACGACAAATTTCCCAGCATGCAAAGGGTTAATTATTGTGCACGATAGAACTGTTTTACAAGACGCTTATACATTTTAGGTTTACATATTTTTATACGTTTTTTTGTATGGAATTAGTATTATGCATGTAGTATGTATATACACGTATACTAGACATTGATTTTGTTTATTTCAGCATCGCCATGTCGTAAGTATTGTCTTTATTTTTTATTATATGTTTAACAGTCCTGCTGTCGGTTAGCTCAGTTGGAAGAGCGCTGGACTACAAAGTCGACTGACCGCCGTGATATGAATGAAATTATTTTAAAAACGGCGAAAACACCAACTTTACAAAAAAAGGTCCTATAAGTAGACTGTTAAGAAGTTTATCCCCTAAAATTGCATGTTGTGTGTGTGAGGGATTGAAATTTATAACACTTAAAATATAATGTTATACTTCACTATTCATCAGGCGAATGGTGTCTATTCGTCTATAGCAACAACATTCATGTATTAAAAATACATGTTTAGCTCATTTTAACTCAATTGTCCACGAGTACTCACGCATGCTAAGTATATTGAAATATAGAAGTGTTAGGAAGAGCAGTAGCAGCAGTAGCAGCAGTAGCAGCAGTAGCAGCAGTAGCAGCAGTAGCAGCAGTAGCAGCAGTNGTTGTTGTTTAATCTTTATATCCACATATATGTTTTGATTAGCAGAAGTTGATTCCAACTAGATGTTTTATTTCACTGTAGTTTGCAAGTGAAATAGATATCTGTGTGTTGTTTTTTTATATGAAATTTAAATTAACATAATTATTTTGCGAATCTCTAAGGCTGATGTATTTGTTCACACTGTACAATGTGCTTACAGTCTCATGTCAGAATCTTACCATAAGTGGCAGCATGACACAGTCCATGACAACAAACGGCTACGTAAGCGTGGTGACGTTCTCTTGCAAATCCGGGTACACACTTAGTGGTGACGTCAGGAGAACGTGTGGCACGGGTGGCACGTGGAACGGGACACAGTCTACTTGCGGTATGCATAGATAAGCACTTCTAATTGCAAGACAAGTTAAAAATTGTTTGTCATTAGTCCTTTTGCAGATAATTGTACAATTAATTTGCACTACTAATTGAGTAACGGTCAAAAGTGAACATATATATTCACAAAAGGATAAAAATGCAAATATAAACTTCTTCGCAAGTTTGTTAATATTGTCACACCTATGTTATAATTTTCCCCAATAAACGAACTCATTATGTGATCAAAACATCTATTATCCACGTGCTTGTGAATTGCAGACTGTATTGATTCAACACCACCGATTAATGGCACAATGACCAGAAATGGAACGTTCGCCTACTTCCGGTGCAATGCGGGCTTTATCATGACCGGTTCGGCAACCATCGAGTGTCTGACCAACGGCACAGGCTGGAGTTCCCCTACTCCCACATGTAGTATGTTCACTAACACCAGGGTCTATTATAAAACCCAAATAGGGCTGTTTAATATACAATAACTTGAAATAATATGAGCTTCAATGAATATGACAAATATCATGCATGCAGGCGCAAACGGCTATGTAATTATACATGTTTATAATGAAATTATGAATCCTAATTAGAATATGAATTCCATAAGACACATGCTCAAGCGCGCTTTGTCATTCATTTTTCCCCAAGATGCATGCAGCGTTCTTAGCAATGTGATTGGTGGCAATTACACACTGTCATCTAACGCCACGACGACAACGGCGGCGTACACGTGCAGCACGGGATACACCATATCCGGCGTGACGTCACTCATTTGTCAGTCTAGCACCGTATGGAGTTCTAGCCCTCCGACATGCGGTAAAGTATTTGAAACATATCTTATACACTGTAATGTATAATGTCCATCTTGCTTCTTTCGTGAAAACGTAATTGCGACAGATCTGTCTGAAGACTTTTGCATATGTATTCTCAATGAAATATAATATATTATATCATAATAGAAACGTCATTTCGTCAACATTGTAATAGTAACATAAGTCATCATTACAGACATGCTTTCGCTAATGAATGATGTACTAAACCATCTTGATCCTTTAGTGAAGTGTAGTAACTTAACGAACATCGCGAGTGGAAACGTAACGTACACTACGAATGGACTCGTGACGTCCGCCAATTACGCATGCGCAGGAGGATATTATCTGAAAGGCAATGCGACAACAGTTTGCAAAACGGACGGAACCTGGTCATCTGGTGCACCGGAATGCTGTAAGTGACAATAGCCTTCACTTTTTGCTAAATCCTTTTTTCACATTATTTGGTCCAAACGAGACATTTGAACCTCGCTCTCCTTTTAAAGGGGGTTAATGCACGTGCGTAAAGTGTCGTCCAAGATTAGCCTGTACAGTCCGCACAAGCTAATCAGGGACGACACTTTCCGCTTTTATTTTATTTTTCGTTTAATTACCGAAAATAGAGTTTAGGGGGAAAGTGTCTTCCCTGATAAGCCTGTGCGAACAGGGACGACACTTTACGCATATGCATTAAGCACTCTTTTTTTTCGAACGACTTCACGGAAGGCTGCGGACTGTGAACTAGAACGATGTATAGGAATGATGTATACTTTTCTTAAATTGAGTGTAACGATTAAGCAGAAAGATATTTTACTTTGTTTGAACTGTTCTACAAACTGTTTAAAATGAAATAATAACTGCTTAGAACCGTATTCAAACAATACATTTCTCACAAACGAGCAAAGACAAAAAAAACTGACTGTCGTCGTTGCAAATTTCGAGACTCAGTTTTGTAGAAATGATGCAAGATGTAACAGACAATGGCTCACCTAAATTTTCCGTTAGATCACAAAAAAATCATCAATTCACTTGCTTTTATTTTGTTTGATCGCCATCAGCCTTTCTACGTTGTGATTGTCTTAATGACGAACTTATACTATAATCCAAACAGAAAAAGCAAACAAGAACAACTGCAACACAATCAGACAACATGGAAAACATGTACATGGAAATAAATTATATAGCTATAGGAATAACACACAATCTTTTGATTAGTATTTTCTTCAAATGTGCTCACGATGTGTTTAATATTCACAGAACGTTTGACGTTTTTCAAATTATTTATTTGCAGTATGTAACAACGTAACGGCGCCGTTAAATGGCGGCATCTTTTCGCAAAACGGCCAGGCGGTGACTTATTCATGCAATCTCAACTCCAGCATTTCTAACGTTGCCCTCGGCTACCGCACGTGCGGTGCGGACGGAAGTGGATGGACCGGAAGCGACCCAACGTGTGGTGAGAACTAAATCTTCATTTCGCTTTTCATTGAAACAATGTTCAACCACAAATTATCAATAAATATATTAACTGATTGTGTTCACGTTAGTGCATTTTAAAATGAACTACTTTGATACATTGAGGCAGTTTTAAGGCAAGAACATATTGTTTATATTATCCAGTATAAACCAACTAACACAAATCGGTAAATGCATGATTTTCGGTTATTCATTGTAACATGAATCCATTGCATCATGTTAAAAAGGTAAACGATTGGCTTTTAGTGTATATTTTGGAGCATGAAGTTTACTTTCACATAAAATATAGTATTCATAGAATGATACAGCGAATGTGTATACGCTTCATATTCAATTTCAGTCTTGTGTTCTGCTTTATCGCCTGTCCCCAATGCGAGGTATGCCATGTCGACTTCAAGCAACCTGATTACAACACAGGCGACATTTTCGTGTAATGTAGGGTGGAGCATGTTTGGTAGCGAGACCACCAAATGTCAGGGAGACGGTACTTGGAGTCCGGCTGCATCGTCATTAGAATATCCATCGTGTGGTATGAAAGAAGAACGTGCACTTGTTATTATCATATCCTCCGCATGGTGGGGAAGTAGCACAAGTACTTGTCATTAGCATATCCCTCGTACGATAAGAAACTAAGGTAGCACATTCATTTGTTATAAGCATATCCCTCGTATGGTAAGAAAGAAGCACGTGCAAATGCCATTCGCATGTCCATTATGTAGTCAGTGAGTTGCATATCGTTATTAGCATGTCCATTGTGTGGTCATTGAGTTGCATATTGTTATTAGCATGTCCATTGTGTGGTCAGTGAGTTGCATATTGTTATTAGCATGTCCATTGTGTGGTCAGTGAGTTGCATATTGTTATTAGCATGTCCATTGTGTGGTCAGTG
>VMBQ01000273.1:52194-67969 GCA_007657795.1 Dreissena rostriformis
GAAAAAAAAAAAAAAAAAAAAAAACAAAGATGCAAACAGGTTGTTTAAAAATATCCAATTGCAATAAAACAATCCAACCCGTTTTGTTATAAAATTATTGCATTCTGGGTTTTCTTCAATTAAGTATTGAATTGGTTGAAATCACTTTCGATACCAATTCTGTTCATTTAAGCATGAAATTTATCACTTTCAATATCTTTAATATGTAGGTTGAATCTTACACCTCTGTCTTAGTTTGAAAAAAATTCCCTTACACGAAATTTGATACTTTCTTTTCAAAGTTTCCAATCAATTGAAATCAATTGGTACATGTGTGATGCATTATTGCAAAACTAGTTTATTGTAAAACGTGTTGTTATTTTTCGTTACACTGTAATAAGACACTGCACCCCGTTTGGCAAAACAATTAATTGCATTCCTGGGTTTTCTTTGCTTAAGTATAAAATTGGTTGATATCACTTTATATATACATTCTGGTTTGTTTTATCACATTTACTCATGAAGTTGGTCCCTTTCAATGTATGTTAATATTTGGTCGAATATTACATCTCTTTTATTATATACAAACTCCCTAAATACGACATTTGAATCTTTCTTTTCAGCGTTTCAAATCAATTTGAATCAATAAGTACATGTGTAATGAGTTTATTTCAAAACGAGTGCAGCGCAAATCGGTTTGTTAAAAAAATGCACTTTGCAATGAAGCACTGTTACCCGTCTTGCAAAAAAATTATTGCACTAAATTGATTGAAATCACTTTCTATATACAGTATGTGTTGTTTTATCGTATTAAAACCTCGAAATGCATCGCCTTAAATGCTTTTCACTTTTGAGTCGAAACTGACAGTTTTGTCTATATTTGGAAAAAATATTATTTCAATACGATGTTTTGAAATTTCCTTTTTTTAAGCTTCCAATCCATTTGAATTAATTAATACACATGTCATGTTATTATTGCAAAACGGGTTTATTGCAAAACGGGTTGTTATACAAATTTGATATTGCAATAAGACGCTCCAACCCAGTTTGCAATAACATTATTGCAAACCGGGTTTATTGCAAAACGGGTTGTTATAAAAATTACAATAAAACTATCCAACCCGTTTTACATAAAAAATATTGCACTTCTGGGTTGTCTTCACTTTATTCCCCAACTGGTGAAAATCACTTCATATATACATTCAGCCTTGTGTTATCATATTTTCCTTGCAAACGACATTTAAAACTTCATTTATAACATTTCAAATTAATTTGAAACAATAAGTATATATGTGATGATTTTATTGCGAAACGGTTTATTACATACAACTGATATTTCTTTAAGACATATCAACACTTTTTTTCAGTAAATGATTGCATTTCTGCTTTATCTTCACTTAAGTACTAAATTGTTTGAAATCACTTACGATAAACATTCTGTGTTGTTTTTTCGTATAAAATCTCGAAATGTACCACCTTCCATGCTCTTAAATTTTAAGTCTAAACTCACAGTTTTGTATTTTTTTTTATTTTATATTATTTAAATACCACAATTGAACATAACTTTTAACTATTCCAATCCATTTGATTATTTTGAATACATTAATACAAGAGTGATGATTTTATTGCAAAACGGGTTTATTGCACAACGGGTTGGTATACAAATTTAACATTGCAATAAGACACTCCAACCCGCTTTGCAATTAAATTATTGCAAATGAATGTGTGGTGATTTTATTGCAAAACAGGTTTATTGCAAAACGGGTTGATAGAAAAAATCATATTGCAATAAGACAATCCAAACCGTTTTGCAATAAATTTATTGCAAAACGGGTTTATTGCGAAACGGGTTGTTACATAGCCTGAATGGCGTCCCCATCCGGCTGTGCAACCCCGACGGAAGTTGGAGCTTGTCACCTCCCACGTGCAGTAAGTTTCAGGTTACCAAACACTACAAACACTACATGCATGCCTCCCCTTTTTAACACACGTCACTGTATATACTTATACATGATTTTGGCTTAAAAAGGTATCCCTGTTGTAGCTCGTTTTTGACGTACACAATTTGGGTACGGTATAACAACTCGTGTAAATGTAAACAATAAAAAAGCATAAACAAAGTCTTTTTGTCTTTTTCGCTGACAGTTTTAGTATGAATGGGTGGAAGATAAAATCAATCTTTAAATGATGGATCATGCTTNTTCTTCACAATCAGCTGGGGACGCTAATTTGTCTTTGCTGCATTTTATGAAATTCCTCTTCGATGTTTTTTTTTTGCCATTTTGTGTTATTGTAACATATTTTTATTAATATATTAGAATTTAACACACATAAAAATCGTATAATCTCCCTTTAACTGCCGAGGTTGATGCTATTTTGGCTGCTGATAATGATGGTGATAATATTGACGCTGCTGTTTAAGCTGATATTACTTCTTTGGTGATAATAATTGCAGGTATCAGTAGTTCTGATAATGATGTTGATAATGTTGACGCTGCTGTTTAAGCTGATATAACTTCTTTGGTGATAATAACTGCAGGTACCAGTAGTTCTGATAATGATGTTGATAATGTTGACGCTGCTGTTTAGGCTGATAATAACTGCAGGTATCAGTAGTTCTGATAATGATGTTGATAATGTTGACGCNCAAACCTCACATGGTCGGACCAAAACCCCACGTGCAGTAAGGACATGTTTTAGTACAATTGTACGATTAATAAACCACGAGTATTTTATTATTTGGAGTTACCGGGTATGTCGTCTTTGTAACTGGTTAGTATATTTATCAATACACATTTACATTCGGAGGTTTTGTGCGTAGTTGTTTTTTAATTTTGAGGTAAATTCCGAATAATAATGTTCACCGAAAGGTCGTCCTTTTTATTTAAAGTTTATCTTTTATGTCGTAGAGACAACTCAAGGGAGTAACCAAAAGTGGTCTCTTAATACAATGGTCTTTAAAAAAAGACCATTCTGGAAGAATTGCCGACCTTCCATTTTTTATCCACGTAGGATTATCTGTTTTTGCCAAAATGATATCAACTTTTGTTATCAAATGAATCTAAATATGAATAAAAGGAATAAAACCATGTTTTTTTTTTTTTTTTNCATTATATGTCCTGTTTATTTTAGTAAGTTGCTTACTTTACACGATGCAGTTTTTGTTTTCAGCATGTAATGCTCCGAGCTCGTTTGCCAACGGTTCTGTGTCCATATCTTCTGACGGCACAACCCTGTCATACAAGTGCAATGCGGGGTTCGTCCTCGTGGGCAATCAAACACGCACGTGCACCGGAAGTAATTCATGGTCAGGAACACCACCGACATGCAGTAAGTCATTTTGAGAGAATGCAACGTATCAATTAGAATGGCGTCATCATTTTATTTTTGGACTTTATGATTTATTGTATATTGTCAATCATGCAAGCAGTTTGATAATGAGTAATGGTATATTTTATTAATGAAATAGTGTATAAACATTGATTTATGTAATACTTGCATAATTGTGTTAAGGGAAATATTTGAATCTTTTGCGACCATCAGTATGCAAATTCATCTACACATATATATTTAACGCATTGCATTTTAGCTGCATGCGTTACCATAGCAAATGCCTCGGGCTTAGTAACGAACTTGACGACCACTGGTCTCACGACGGTGGCTTATTTCACCTGCAACGTGGGATATACTCTGACCGGAAGTGTGTCAAGCACGTGTCAAACTTCGGGGAGTTGGAATACCGTTGCAGCAACATGTGGTAAAATACTATTATAATTAAAATGTAATTCAAACTTGTTAATTATTTGTGTATCTGTGAATGTATCTATTTATGTATGTGTGTATTTATTTTTTATTAATACATGCAACACATCTATACATCGACTAAAATATTACTTCATTCAATATAAAATAAAATAAACTAAAACGCAATATGTTGTTAAATGTTAAACCTCCGTCGATGTTGAATTATGTTTATATCTGGACACATATATGTTTTGATTATCAAAAGTTGATTCCAACTATATGTTTTATTTCACTGTAGTATGTCAAATAGATATGTATGTATTTTATTATTATTTAAATTAACATTTATTGTGAGAATGACAAAACTTGATGTATTTGTTCACACTGTACAATGTGCTTACAGTCGCGTGTCAAACGCTTGCCATAAGTGGAAGTATGACGCAGTCTATGACAACAAACGGCTACGTAAGCGTGGTGACATTCTCATGTAAATCCGGTTACACACTTAGTGGTGACGTCAGCAGAACATGTGGCACAAGTGGCACGTGGAATGGGACCCAGCCTACTTGCGGTATGCATAAATGCAAACTTCAAACTGCACGCACGACAAGTTTAAAATTGTTTCGCATTATTCCTTTGCAAATACAATGCAATGCCATGTGTTTACCAAATTTTCACTAATAATTGAGAAACGACAAAAAGAACTTATGTATTCACAAAAAGGTAAAAATGCATACAAATTCTCAGCAACTTTGTTATATTGTCCCACCCATGTAAAAATTGTGCCCAATAAACGAACTCACCATGTGTTATAACATGTAGTAGCCGCGTGCTTGTGACTTGCAGACTGTATTGATTCGACACCACCAGTTAATGGCACAATGACCAGAAATGGAACGTTCGCCTACTTCCGGTGCAATGCGGGCTTTATCATGACCGGCTCGTCAACAAGCGAGTGTCTGTCCAACGGCACAGGCTGGAGCTCTCCGACTCCCACATGCAGTATATGTTCACTAACACCATTGTCTATTACTATTATAAATTACAAAAAAGGGCTTTTCAATATCAATAACTAGAAATAATATGAGCTTCAATGTATATGGCAAATATCATGCATGCAGGCTCAAACGGCTAGGTAAAAACTTAGACATGTTTGTGTTGAAATTTTTAAACTTAATTAGAAACCATCACTTTTGATGTTATCATATTTCAATAAATATTCCCTTATTGAGGTTTCATATAAAAAATTACCCTTTTAAATGTGAACTGAAAATAAATGATTTGTAAGAAGACTACACGTTTTCGAGTGAAGTTGGGAAGCTCATTACTATAGTTTGTTGAAGTTTATAAATGAATTGCATTTCACACATGCTCAAGCGCACTTTGCAATTTATTTTTCCCTAAGATGCATGCAGCGCTCTAAGCAATGTGATCGGTGGCAGTTACGCACTGTCATCCAACGGCACCACGACGACGGCTACGTACGTCTGCAGCACGGGATACACCATATCCGGCGTGACGTCACTCATCTGTCAGTCAGGCACCGTATGGAGTTCTAGCCCTCCGACATGCGGTAATGTATTTGAAACATATGCATACAAACAGTAATATATAATGTCCATCTTGTTTCTTTCGTGAATACTTTATTGCGACAGATATGTCTGGAGACTTTTGCATATGTATTCTAAATGAAAGACTATATTTAAATAGAAACTTCTTGTCGCGAACGTTAAAATAGTAATAGAAGTCATTCTTACCGACATGCTTTCGCTAATAAATGATGTACTTGGACTTATCAATAGCTTCTTGATATTACAGTGAAGTGCAGTAACTTAACAAACATCGCGAGTGGAAACATAACGTATACGACAAATGGACTCGTGACTTCAGCCAATTACGCATGCGCAGGAGGATATTATTTGAAAGGCAATGCGACAGCAGTTTGCAAAACGGACGGAACATGGTCGTCTGGAGCACCGGAATGCTGTAAGGAATTATAGTCTTCATCTTTTATTGAATGCATTTTACACATTATTTGGTCCACAACTGTGTGTTTTTTTTAAACGACTTTTTTTTTAGGCTTTGAACTGTGAAATAGTACGATCTAGAGTAATGATTTGAGCCTCGCTCTGTGAAAAGTGGGTTTAATGCATGTGCGTTAAGTGTCGTCCCAGATAAGCTCAATATTAGAAAATTATATATGAGCATTGCTCTGTGAAAAGGGGGTTTAATGCGTGTGCGTAACGTTTCGTCCCAGATTAGCCCGTGCAGTCCGCGCAGGCTTATAAGGGACGAAACTTTCCGCCTTAACTGGATTTTTGCTTAGAAGAAACTTTCTTTAAACGAAAAATATCATAAAAGCGGAAATTGTCGTCCCTGATTAGCCTGCACGGACTGCACGGGCTTATCTCGGACGAAACTTTACGCACACGCATTAAACCTCCGTTTCACAGAGACATGCTCATATTTAATTTTCTAATATTGAGTTCAACGATTTAGCAGAAAATTATTTTTCCTTGTTTGGAATGAAATAATCGTAGGTCCGGTGATTCCCAAATGAGCAAACCATATTACGCTACAAACAGTTTACAATTATATAATAATAACTGCCTTGAACCGTATTCTCAAAAACGAGCAAAGACAAAAAAAAACAACAAAAAAAACACGTGGCTGTCGTCGATGCAAATGTCGAGACTCAGTTTTGCAGAAATTATGTAGGATATAACAGACAATTTGTCAACGAAATATTTTCCGTAAGATAACAAATAATTCCATTATTCACTTTCTTGTAAGGTTCGTTTGGTCGTCAACAGTCTTTCTACGTTGTGAGTGTTCTAATAACGAACATATACTAACAAACTGAAAAAACTGCAAACAAGTACAACTGCAGCAGCAACAAACAAAATGGAAAACATGTACTCGATTAAAATTAAATTAGGATCTGTAGGGACAACGCGCAATCTTTTAATAAGAGTTTTCTTCAAATGTGCCCATGATGTGTTTAATATTCACAGAACGTTTGACGTTTTGCAAAATATTTATTTGCAGTATGTAACAACGTTACGGCGCCGGTAAATGGTGGCATCTTTTCGCAAGACGGCAAGGCGGTGACTTATTCATGCAATCTCAACTCCAGCATTTCTAACGTTGCCCTCGGCTACCGCACGTGCGGTGCGGACGGAAGTGGGTGGATCGGAAGCGACCCAACGTGTGGTGAGAACTAAGTCTTCATTTCGTTTTTCAGTGAAATAATGTTCCACCACAAATTATCAATAAAGTGATTTTATGATTGTGTTCACTACAGCAATTCATTTCCAAAATTAACTTTGTTATGTTATGTACTTTGAAACATGGAGGCACTTTTAAAACAAGAAAATATTGTTTAAATTTTCCAGTATTAACCAACTAACTCAATTCGGTAAATGCCAGGGGCGTAGGTAATGGGGGAGCAGGGGGGGGCGGCCGCCCCTCCAATATTTGGGCTAGTCATCGTTATATAAATAAAACGTAAAATCCTAAAAAAATCGCCGCCCCAAAACCAGTATTTTTGTAATCACGCGCCATCAGTGCAGAAGCCATGTGTCCCCTCTCCGTCTGCTCTGAGGTTGCCAATAGTGATGTGTCAATATCCCTTGTTAGGTGTCATAAACTAGGGGCCGGGGTAAATGTCATTGCGTTAATTGTTTTATTGTTCTTTTCCGTGATTGCAATGTCGGTGTTTTGATTAAGGACAAGCTATTCTTTTAATTTTAATTGATCGCTTTAATTCAAAGGTAACTGCCACTTAAAACAATTTTGAGTAAATATACGCGTGGAAAACATTAATTAGTTTGAAAATATTTTTGTTCTCTTAGTATAACAGTTATTATTTGATTAGAAATCATTGAAACAATATCATATATGTAATTAATAAATGTTCAAAATGTTAATGTTATTATTTCTCATATCACTTGTTAAACTCCGTCATTAAAATACATAAACATTTACTGAATTTTATGTTTTAATCAGCACGAGTTTTTGGAAAGAAAATAATAACTGTTGAGATTTCTGGCTCGTGGGCGGCGGCATTGGACAAACTGATTTCATGACAAACTGAGAATGAGACAAAAATCGAGCATTTATATCAACATGAAAGCCTCAAAAACGCACCATATTAATTGTAATTGTAACAAAAATCGGTACCACGGGAGAGGACAACCCTCTCAAACGAACCCCTTTATGTTCCCAGTACAGAAACTGGACCGCCCCTCCAATGTTTGGAGGTTATCTACGCCCCTGAATGCACGAGTTTCGGTATTTTATTGCAACATGTGTCAATTGCATCCTATTAAAACAGTCAACGATTGGCTTTAAGTGTAAATTTTAGAGCATGAAGTTTACTAATATGTAACTTTCACATACAATATAGTTTCATAGCGTAATACATGCTTCATATTCACTTTCAGTCTTGTGTTCTCCTTTATCGCTTGTACCTAATGCGACGTACACCATGTCAAGCAACCTGATTACAACACAGGCGACATTTTCGTGTTATGTCGGGTGGAGCATGTTTGGTAGCGAGACCACCAAATGTCAGAGTGACGGAACATGGAGTCCGGCTGCATCGTCATCAGAATATCCCTCGTGTGGTAAGAAAGAAACATTTGCAATTGTCATTAGCATCTCCCTTGACGATAAGAAACTCCGGTAGAACATGCAATTTTTGTTATCATATCCCTCGTGCGGTAACTGTGTAGCAGATTATATTATTATTGGCATTTTCATTGTGTTGTAAGAAAGCAACATTTGCTGTTGTAATTGGCATGTCCATTGTGTGGTAAGTGAGTAGCATATACAATCGTTATAAGTACATGTATATCTCTTGTGAGGTAAGAAAGTAGCAAATGTAATTGTCATCGGCATTCCCAGCGTGTGGTAAACTAGTAGCATAATTATGCAATTGTAATTGGCATGTCCATTGTGTGGTAAGAAAGTAGCATATACATGTGTTATTAGTATATCCCTCGTGTGGCAAGA
The DNA here is from genome assembly GCA_007657795.1 of Dreissena rostriformis. Taxonomy (NCBI): domain Eukaryota; kingdom Metazoa; phylum Mollusca; class Bivalvia; order Myida; family Dreissenidae; genus Dreissena; species Dreissena rostriformis. The sequence goes on from VMBQ01000273.1 coordinate 60,934, forward strand.
AAGTAGCGCATGCAAGTTGTATTACCAAATCCCTTTGAGTGGTATGGCAATAGTGCTTGTAATTGTTATTTAAATATCCCTCGTGTGACAAGAAAGTAGCGCGAGCAATGGTAAGTAGCATAACTCTCGTGTAGTAAACAAGTAGCACATGTTTAATTATAAGCAAATCCTTCGACATCGTCGGATACCCACGACTAATTCATTCCGTTACTCTCCAGCATCGATACATGGAGGGTAGCGGAATGGGTCGGACGTGGGTATCTGACGATGATCCTTCGAGTGCTACAATAAAAGTAGCAATTGTTTTTGTTACCATCAGTCCCTCATGGCTAGTTAGCTAGAATATTAGTCTTAGCTGGAATATATGTGCTAGAGTTTCAGTTATAATCACAGTTTCCTAAGCAGTTTATTTGCCTGTGATTTATTTATCTACAACATGTAACAACTGACAACAAAATAGACAATTGATGGACTAACATACTCAAAAGTATGAGCAAAGTATTATTACGCCCGCCACTTCGAATAAACGAAAATTGCTTTTCACCTGTCAATCGGTCGGTATGTCGGTCAATTTGGTACAATTCTGTATTAGATATTAGTTCAATTCAAAGGACTATTTAATTGTAGCTCTGACTTATGAATTATCGATTTATCATATTATACAAAATTGGTTAATGAGTGTGAATTATACTTAAATACATAATTAGGTAATTCAGCGTTATGTTTGATATAATAAAAAACGCATATATGGTATAACGGAGTAATTAGCGTTTTTCTCCTCGTTTTGTTCCCACATAGTGACCTGCCCATCTTACGTGACTCCATCTAGTGGTTACGTCACTCTGAGCAGTGCAGACGGTAAAGCCACCGTAGCAACGTACACGTGCGCGACCGGATATTCGCTGAGTGGGGTTAACTCGAGCACGTGCATAGCAAATACTAAAGCAAGCACCTACTGGAACTATCCAAGCGGCGGGACTTGTAGTAAGATTCGACTTCAACAATAAAAACATGTTCTTATGTAACGTACTTTGTTATTGACATAAATATATCATGTTCTAGATTTGTTGTTTGTCATTTTATGTGTAATATTGGATCATTGCCAGTTTACATTGTAATCTTAATTTGTACATAGATATATATTCTGTTTTATCCTAACTTAGAGTGTTCCGATCCAAAGTGTATTTTGTTATTTATTCAAGTAAATTATGTCTTAGAACGTGTTTTGTGATTTGATGTGAAAAATTGGATCGTTGGCAGCTAACCATCTCATATTAATTTGTACATAGATGTATGTTATTTTTTATCATAACTTAGAGTGTTCCACTCCAATCAAACCTGCCAATGGGAACGTCAGTGCCGATGGCGCTACGGTCACGTTCACGTGTAACCAAGGCTACTCGATGAATGGCAGCTCTTCAGGAGTATGTGGGAGCAACGGCACTGGCTGGAGCATTGCAACCCCTACTTGCAGTAAGACATAAGTTTTGTATGAGCCTCTATCTGAGAAAACTCGACGTAAAGTTTCGCCCCAGATGAGCCTCTGCAGTCCGCACACGCTTATCAGTGACGACACTTTCCGCTTGTATGGAATTTTTCGTTTACAGGAGGTCTCTTCTTAACGAGAATCCAGTCTAGGCGGAAGTGCCGTCCCTGATTAGCCTGTGCGGACTGCTCATATATTCAACTAATAACAAACTAATACCATTATCTAACCAGTTTTACAATAACATGTTCCCAATTGAGTTGGAATATGAAAGGATGTATATGTCAACGAATGTCCGAAAGAAGTCGCTTCACAACTGATAGGTAGATATTGTGTTGGCTTAGCGATCACAAGGTACCAAATACCATTACCACTATGGGAGCGGTATCAAGATTTCATTCAATTACACCAATGTTCTTTCTACGAAACAGACTCGATAGTGCTTCAATAACCCTTAGGCAATCGAGCTGAAATAAAACATTTATAAATCAACTAACGTACGTTCGTTAGCAAATGGATGCATAAGTGACAACGTCGCAAAACAATTTGTGAAGCCTCATATATTTCCGTTCTCTTTTTCAGTTCAATGTCCAGCATTCCCAAGCGTTTCATCTGGCAGTTTAATGTACACCACTAATGGTGTCACGACAAGCGCAATCTTCTCCTGCAACACAGGGTCGACGTTGAACGGGTCTGTCAACGTAATGTGCAACGCTGGCGTCTGGCAGCAAGCTGCACCAAACTGCGGTATATTGCAGATGTATTATGCTTCATGCTCACCATACTGACTCGTATAGTTAAAAGTCAATAGTATATAATTGAGTCGCGTCATGTAAAAATGGGTCTTATACTATATGCGACTAGCGTAATTCCTGACCCAGACTGCGCAGGAACTATCCTGTCCGTTAAAAGGTCATACAAGGTTTCGCAGTCTCATGCGCGTACAGTGTAGCCCCTTACAAGACTGTGCGATTGCAGAAAGCGTAATAATTTAAGTAGATGTTCTTATAATTAAGTATCACAGCCGTCTCGGAATTAAAAATTATTTTTAAACTTGCCTATCATTTCCATCTATATTACGCCTTAATTTCATTATTTACGCTAATTAAAAGAGAAGGCTTCATAGCCATTGTCTAATTTTCCAGTTAGTTGTCCAGCGTTACCGACTGTGTCCGTAACAGCAGGAAATGTGACTTTGATATCCAACGGCACGACCACAACAGCCCAATACAACTGTCCCCCTAATTACAAATTGAAGGGCCAATCGACATTGACATGTGGATCTGATGGTCTTTGGGACGCAGTGGCTTCAGACTGCGGTAACCGCACATTTATCGTTTGTTCTTATTTTGTATCTAAACACGCATGTCAGTGTCATATGTCAAGTACAAAAGTTTAGAAAAAACACATGCTTAAACGATTTCGGTGTAATATTTTCAAGAAAAAATAAATACTTTATAAATCATGCTTATCACGAATCTTATATTAACTTTTTTTCTCCAATTTTGACAATTCTATTTATGATTGTGTCCTTCAAGCTGTTTGAACATTTGATTTGGTTGATTTGAGTTTCAAAACCCCATATCACTGATCAATAATATCTCAACAGTTTGCGACACTCCTTCTGGCGTCGTCGGCGGGCAGTTTGTGGTTGCCGGCGACGGTCTGTCGGTGAAGTATTCATGTGAGGCGGGCTACTCGATGGTTGGAACAGCCAATNGGACACTTGTCTAGTTATCCTTCATGCAGTATGTTCATGCATTAAGTATTGCACTTGTTCGTCCGTTTGGAACTCCTCTTTAACTACTTGGTGGATCTCGTTTAAACTTTCACAGTTGAATGACCTTATACTGTGTGGATGATATATATACAATATAGTTGTATAGTCACCGAAGCTTGTGTTTTTCACTGCTGTTAAACTACTTTGTGGATCTCTCTTAAACGTTGAATACTCTTAATGTGTAGATAATCGTAAAGAAAGGAATTTCTGCTTCGTTATAATTATGGTCCGTTTTCTGTTTTTCCGTTTTAAAATATATAGTCCCAAATGGCTTGTTTTCAACTCGTCTTTAAGAACTTGGTGAATNACCACACACTCGCCATCAATCTTTTTCGTTCTTTCTGTGTGTTTTGCTATGAAACAAACTGTTGCTTTGTTCTACATCAGTGTTGTATGTTGGTTGGTTCATTCACCTTTTGCGTTTGATTTATTTTTGTATGTAAAACGTACATATAATTTAATGAACAAGCGGGTGGATGCACATGGTATTGTTAAAATGAGCATCGCTCTGTGAAAAAGGGGGTTTAATGCATGTTCGTAAAGTGTCGTCCTAGATTAGCCTATGCAGTCCGCACAGGCTAACCAGGGACGACACGTTCCGCCTAAACTGGATTTGTGCTAAGTAGAGACTTTCTGTGAGCAAACAATATCATACAATCGGAAAGTGTCATCCCTGATTAGCCTGTGCGGACTGCACAGGCTAATCTGGGACGACACTTAACGCACATGCATTAAACACCCTTTTCATAGAGCGAGGCTTAAATGTAATGGTATCAACATCTTGATTACATTTTAATCATGTGCTTATGTTCATATCGAAAAAATACATGTGAAATAACTATTTAATACAGTTTCATGTCCTGGCCTTAAAAATATATCTATTCCGAATGGCCGCGTAACGCTTTCAACTGATGGAAAAACTACGATTGCGACGTACGTCTGTCCTGATAATTACGTTGTCAGTGGAGATGCGACCTTGACCTGCCAACCAGACGGCACGTGGAGCGCCGAGGAATCCACATGTGGTGAGTGTTTTCCTTTAAATGAGATCATATCAGCCTCGTTCTGGGAAAACCGGGATAATATTGGTAAAGTGTCATCCCAGATTAGCCTATGCAGTCCGCACAGGATAATCAGGGACGACACTTTCCGCTTTAATGGAATCCAGTGTAGTCGGAATGAGTTGTCTCTGACTAGCATGTTCAGACTGCATAGGCTAATTTTGGACGACGCTTGAGGCAGATGCATTAAGCCCAGTTTTTCCAGAACGAGGCTCATGTATATATCCATTGGACTGATAGTGTATTTCAATGCAATGCAATTACTATGCATCAACTATGACGATATTGGCAATCACTTACAGTAAAACTGCGTGTATTAAATAGAACTGCAATACATTCAGAATTCATTTATGATATTGTTGCTATGCGTACGGTACAGGAACTATTTTATAATTTGATATCTTTCTTTAAAAATAGTGTCATGTGCCGCCTTGCCTCCCGTTTCGATATCCACGGGAAATGTTACGTTGGTGTCAAACGGGACATCAACAATCGCTACATACACCTGCCCTCCGAATTACGTAGTCAAGGGCAAGACGACATTGACATGCGGGCCCGATGGTAAATGGGACTCGATTGAACCGTCGGACTGTGGTAAGACGACTATGTCTTGTCTTAGGGAAGTCTCTTATTTAATCTTTATTTATCAGCACCTTTTTTATACGTTATATGCTTGCTTTATTTATCAGCAATTAGTACGATATATCGAGTGAATATTGTGGACTATACGATTGCATAGTTATTGTGAACTGGAATTACCTTTTAATAACTATTGTATGATAAATATTACATATGGTGATTATGTTTGTATAGTTTGTGAAACCCCTTCTGATATCCTCGGTGGCAACTATGCGCTTGCCGACAATGGCCTGTCGGTAAATTTCGCTTGTAGAACGGGATACACAATGGTAGGAACTCCGGTTGTTGAATGCGATACACAGGGAAAAGGCTGGACAAAGACATTTCCAAACTGCAGTAAGTAAATACATACTTATTTTAATTAAATTGGGTATTTTATTTTCGATATTCCGTCTTTAAAATCAATATAACTAGTAACTACTCTATCAATAGCATTAGGACACTTGGCTTTTTATCGTCTCTGGAAAATTGTATACACAGTGGCGAACAACATAACTCTGGGCTCTACTATCTACTAACATCATTGCTAAGCCTAATGTGTTTTTCGTTATTCAGAAAAGTGTGGTGATCTAGCTAAACCATCCAACGGAAGTATTGCGTTGTCAACAAACGGTACCATGACAACGGCCCAGTATCTGTGTGTCGTTGGTTCCACCCTGTCAGGTGGTGAGACACCTACGTGTCAGCCGGATGGAACCTGGTTAACTACAACGCAGCCAGTTTGTGGTACGTGATGCTCATAAAATAGCGGAATAGTTACAAACTATGAACTGAATATATTTAGGTGTGCTCGTGCAAATTTACATTATTTCAAAGTAACATGCATGTACATGCATTACATGCGGAGTAAATGTCAGGATTAATTGATGTCATTTTAGTTGATAGTTTGCACGTTCAATTATTCAATTCGTTCCATGTGCACACCATGTTGTTGATTTCCTCGTAGTTATATAACGTATTGTTCACAACTCAACAACAATTTATAAGATCACACGTTCTAGAAATAAAAAGGTACGTTCTAATAAATTAAACGTCACATTATTGGTCAGATTTAAGAAGCACATATTTATGAAAGAAGTTCGTTAACTCATTGAAATCAGAACAATAACATGAGTAATCGATATTCTTATACATGTATTCATTTTAAACTGAGACTTATATCAACATAATTCAATTTCAGAAACGTGTTCCACACTTCCTCCAGTGTCTGTCATAACAGGAAATTTCACCTTGAGTACGAACGGGTCCGTAACCACAGCTACGTACAAGTGCCCGTCAGGGTACAAGGTGAAAGGTTCGAGTGTGTTGACGTGTGGGTCTGGCGGAACATGGGATCAACCGACCGGTTCTGACTGTGGTATGAACAATATGAACAGATGAACCTATTTGCTTTACTTTTCGAAAAACCAACACTTTGATTACAGCCATTTACCGTGATATTGATGCCAATAATCGATTTGTTTATTTAATTTCAGTTTGTTCGGATCCACCTCTTCCTGTTGGCGGCAACTACACAGTCTCCGAGGACGGAATGTCTGTAACATTTGCCTGTAGTCCTGGTTACACAATGGTGGGCCAGCAAACTATTGGCTGTGGCACGAATGGAGCAGGATACTCGACTAGTTATCCTTCATGCAGTATGTTTATTTTAATGATTTTCTCTACTATTGTAGTTGTGTATAACCCCACGGAGTGGAAGGCATTAAGCATTGCACTTGTCCGCCCCTCCGTCCGTTGGTACGTATCTCCGTCCGTCCGTACGTCCCTAAGATCTTACGTTCGTTAGAAAGCCTGTGTTTAAATAAAACTGCTTCGGTAGAATAATGGCCCTAAGTATTTTTTTCCACTATAGAATTTACAGTCCTCTGACGCTTGTCTTTTAATCTCCTCCTTAACCACTGGTTGGATCTCGATACAACTTACACAGTTAAATGAAGTCAATGTGTTTATGATCATAAAGAAAGGACTGTTGACTGCGACTAGTTTTTGCTGAATTATGGTCCTTTGTCGTTTTGTCCACTTGAGAATTTATAGTGGATTGGTCTGTATCCAAACATTTGTTGGGGGGGG
>VMBQ01000273.1:69053-92385 GCA_007657795.1 Dreissena rostriformis
TATGCTTGCTTTATTCATCAGCACCATTTATCTATATTTTATATGCTTGCTTTATTCATCAGCAACATTTATTTATATTATATATGCTTGCTTTATTCAACAACGGTATTTATTCATACTATATGCTTGATTTATTCATCAGCACTAGTTATTCATACTATTTATGCTTGCTTTATTCAGCAGCACCATTCATTTATATTATAAATGCTTGCTTTATTCACCAGCATCATTTTTTTCATACCATATATGCTTGCTTTATTCATCAGCATCATTAATTCATACTATATATGCTTGCTTTATTCATCAGCAATTATTATGATAAATAACTTGAATATTGTGGACTATACATATATGAAGTTATATGTCAAATTGCAGTTTCTTCGAAAAGTATTTGTATGATACATACACCATATAATTATTATGTTTGTACAGTATGTGAAACCCCTTCTGATATCTTCGGTGGCAACTATTCGCTTGCCGACAACGGCCTGTCAGTGATTTTCGCTTGTGGAACGGGCTACACAATGATAGGAACCCCGGTTGTTGAATGCGATAAACAGGGAAATGGCTGGACAAAGACTTTTCCAAACTGCAGTAAGTAAATAACTATTTTTTTAATTAACACTTATTTAGTATTTTATTAGTTATATTCCGCCTTTTGAGTCAATATTACTAGTAAGATCTCTATCCACAGTATTAGCAAACGTGAAATTTAAGCGTCTCTCCAATATGTTATACATGGTGGCGGATAACATAATTATGAGCTCTAATATCTAATATCTCACATCATTGCTAATGGGTTTTGTTATCTTCAGAAAAGTGTGTCGATCTAGCTAAACCATCCAACGGAAGTATTGCGTTGTCAACAAACGGTACTGTGACAACTGCGCAGTATGTTTGTGGCGTAGGCTCCACCCTGTCAGGTGGTGAGACACCTACGTGTCAGCCGGATGGAACCTGGTTAACTACCACGCAGCCGATTTGTGGTACGTGATGCTCATAAAATAGCGAAAGATATACACATTATGTACTACATGTATTTAAGTGTGCTTGTGCAAATGTTCATTACTGCAAGATAACATGCATGCACTCATATTTGCAGAGTTAGTCATTGTCAGGATTTATTTATGTTGTCATTTCAGTTGACAGTTTGCACTATCAATTATCCGATTCGTTCCATGTGCACACCATGTTGTTAATTTAATGGTTCATGGCTCAACACCAATTTATAAGATCACATGTTCTAGAAATGCAGAGGTGCGTTTAAATAAAGTTAACGTTTCATTGTTGGTCAGATCTAAATAGAATATGTTTGTGAAAGCAGTTTGTAAACTAATAGAAATTAGAACAATACCATAAGTTATCGATATTATTATACAAGTATTCATTTTAAACTGTGACTTATATCAAAATAATTCAATTTCAGAAACGTGTTCCACGCTTCCTCCAGTGTCTGTCACAACAGGGAAGTTCACCTTGAGTACGAACGGGTCCGTAACCATAGCTACGTATAATTGCCCGTCAGGATACAAGGTGAAAGGTTCCAGTGTGTTGACGTGTGGGTCTGGCGGAACTTGGGATCAACCGACCGGTTCTGACTGTGGTATGAAAACAATATAGAAATTAACCTGTTTTCTTTACTTTTCGAAAATAAATACGCTTATTACAGACAACGTTGACAGTAGTAATGAGGTCAATAATCGTGTTGTTCATATAATTACAGTATGTTCGGATCCACCACTTCCTGTTGGTGGCAACTACACAGTCTCCGGGGACGGGATGTCTGTTACATTTGCCTGTAGTCCTGGATACACAATGGTGGGCCAGCAAACTATTGGTTGTGCCACGAATGGAGCAGGACACTTGTCTAGTTATCCTTCATGCAGTATGTTCATTTTAACGCATATTCTTTACTGTTGCAGATGTTAATGCCGCCTATGGAGTGGCAGGCATTAAGTATTGCACTTGTCCGTCCGTTTGGAACTCCTCTTTAACTACTGGGTGGATTTCGTTTAAACTTTCACAGTTGAATGACCTTATACTGTGTGGATGATATATATACAATATAATTGTATAGTCACCGAAGCTTGTGTTTTTCACTGCTGTTAAACTACTTTGTGGATCTCTCTTAAACGTTGAATACTCTTAATGTGTAGATAATCGTAAAGAAAGGAATTTCTGCTTCGGTATAATTATGGTCCGTTTTCTGTTTTTCCATTTTAAAATATATAGTCCCAAATGGCTTGTTTTCAACTCGTCTTTAACAACTTGGTGAATATTGTTCACATATACACAGTCGACTCACCTTAATGTGTAGATGATGATATAAAAAAGAAATTTGGTTGCGGCAAGAATTGGCAGAATTCCGGCCTTTTCATTTTTTATGCCCCCTTCTTCGAAGAAGAGGGGGTATATTGTTTTTGGCCTGTCTGTCTGTCATTTTGTTTGTCCCAAAACTTTTCGGGAGGTCACGAGTTCGATCCCCACAGTGGGAGCGTTCTTTAAATCTCTCCCCAAAGACACCAAGTACTGGTCCTAGTCTCAGGAAACGAACTCGAGAGCGTTTCAAATAAGCCGTAGGCTTTCGATGCAATCAAGCTTAAACAAATAGGTTTAAACAAAATAAAAATCAATTTGTATATGATCATAAATAAAGGATTTTTGACCGCGACCAGATTTTACTGAATAAACGGCCTTATGTCGTTTTGTCCACTGTAGAAGCTATACGGTCTATGTCCAAACATTTTTTGTGGGGGCATCAGTGTCAATGACACATTTCTAGTTACTAAACGTATGGCCTGTCAACCATTGGATATCGAAAGAATGTTTTAAAAACAGCATTGTGTTTTGCTAAAATTTAATTAATGAAAACAGTTTTAAACTGTTGAAGTGACTTCATGAAGTTACACAATAACTCTTTTTGCTTATATCATGACCGTATATTGTACACATATTTTTGCAGCAAAATGTACCGACCTGGAATCACCAACTTCTGGGCGTGTCGACATTTTCACCGACGGAAGGCAGACATCGGCCGTGTATTCCTGTGACGTAGGGGCAACATTAGTAGGGGAGGCAACTCCTAGTTGTCTTGGAAACGGAACTTGGACGAATGCCCAGCCTACTTGCGGTAAGAGTTTAACATTTTACAACGAAAATAACAGTGATTTTTTTTAGATCAAACATACGCTTATCTGACACTCTAATATTTATTATTTACCTCCAGCTTCTGTTATAGCGAAATGTCATTCTTGTGTTTTCTTTTGCTTCTATATGTACAGGTTACGTCAATCAGTCAAAAGGACAATTCTTTGATTTTGAAATCACACTGCATTTCTTTTGCGTTTCTGTGCGTTTTTATCATTGACACAAACTAGTTAGTGTATGTGGTTTTGAGCTTTTTTACGTTTCTAATTTAACAATTTAACATCCATTCAGTTTACATCTGACTTTATAAATTAACGAATGAACTAATGCCTAAGCTTAATGAACGAATGAATGAATGAGTTGACGAATTAATTACTTAATTTATTTAATGTATTCATTTATTTACTTGCACGTTAACTATCAATTGGTCATTGGTCACTTGTCTACATTTAATGCCTACTCAATAACCTTTTGATACAGTTTCATGTCCTCACCTTAAAAATATATCTGTACCGAATGGACGCGTAACTCTTGCAACTGATGGAAAGACTACCATGGCGACGTACGTCTGTTCTGATAATTACGTTGTCAGTGGAGATGCGACCTTGACCTGTCAACCAGACGGCATGTGGAGCGCCGAGGAATCCGAATGTGGTAAGTGCCGGATGGAAAAACTGTTTCATTGTGCTTCTTTTGAGTCTATATGTATGAGTAAGTTGTTTATACATGTATATCTGGATTGTCATACATGTAATTATCAATGGAAACTGATTTAAATGATTTTAACGTACTATTGTCTTGTACCACACATTGATGCAGTTTCCTGTGAAACCTTGCCACGAGTATCAATTAGAACCGGGAACGTTACCATAGTTTCCAACGGGACATCCAGTACAGCTACATACTACTGCCCACCAAATTACGTAGTCAAGGGAAAGGCGACCTTGGCATGTGGACCCGACGGAAAATGGGACGCCGGTGAACCGTCTGACTGCGGTGAGAATGTATATTGACTATTGAGTATGATAATGCGATCGAGTTCATCTAAATGCATGATTGTTAGGCTTTTTCGGTAGTGACTTGTTTATATTAATAATATTTATCGTGTGAGCATTTCGAACCTTGGCAATTGTTTGCATTTTTGTTCGGGAACCAGTAATTACATACGTTTACCGATGTTCATTCACATTCCACTTGATTCACTTTCGAAAAGTATCCATTTATTAATAAAAATAAACCTAAATTATATATATTTCCAATTTATACGTTTTGATCTTCCCATGATAAATCCATTGTAATTAATTTTGAGTTGTTTGTAGTACTTTTTCTGTTTCCAATTTTAACAGTTTGCATACCTCCAACTAACGTTTTCGGTGGAGACGTTGATCTTGCTGACGATGGATTGTCGGCTAAATTTTCGTGCGGGGCTGGATACACCATGGTTGGAACAGCGTCCATTGCGTGTGACACTAATGGCAATGGCTGGACGCTAGCGTTTCCAAACTGCAGTATGTTCTATGTGTTTTAAAGTAGCACATTATGTATTATTGTAACACCGTGAATTGTTCTTGTGATAAAACATCGGTCATTGTAAAATTTCAAAGTATTAAGGAAAAAACAACCATCGAAATATAAAGTAGCGACAATGAAAGATTTGACACATCAATACATTCGAAACGATCATGTATGCTTCGTTTTTAACATGAATTATAATTTATACTATTAAGACAGATATGACTTCCACTTCTATAGATTTTAATTAACGCAATCCTAATAATAACAATACTTATATAGTCTTAAAAATGATAGTTTGGACTTATGTCGATATTGACATAAACAGGTCGCTTTTATAGTGAAGTAAACTCTTGACAACAGGCCTACACGTTTTCACTATCGCTATTCACAAGTTATAAATATTACGCCGTGTATATCCGAACATACACAAATGTGTTCCTTGCTTGATACAAGTGTTGAATGGGCAGCATACACACTTTTCTGCCACATGCAAGCCTGGAAATCACACATGAAACACAACTGCTTGAAATATGACAGGCTAGTGAACCAAAGCACCAGCATCTGATTTACACACGCATTTATTCATAAGGACGGCCCTTTTCACTGAATAAACATTGTGAACTGGGCTGGAGACACAAACCTACAAATAGGATTGTCAACCCAAAATTCCATACACGCGATTTTTGTTCAATACTTTGTTTGGTATGCTAATTTTCTAGCACTTGCGTTTGTTTGCGGTCACGTGATGTGTCACGTTTCCTCATTCTATCTAAGGTGATCAGACTGTGACAGCATTGTTTACAGTAACGAAGAAGTGTCAATCAGCAAAGAAAATACAAATGCGGAACGACACCATTTTTTGCCGTAATACATGAAGTATAGTAATTCGAAAACCATTTATATAATGTATACAATATACAGTTTTATAATAGCAGAAGGCGCGTGTCATTCATTTCTTTTATATGTTTTTAAACGTCCGTGATCGCCGTCGGAAGTGAATTAAAGCTTTTTTGAATGCCCTTTTTTAGACAGATATATAGGTTAGGTTTATTCTTTACACAATAGACATACAGTCCATGAGTACACATGTTCAAAAACATAGTAACATATATAAAGGCATGAAATATGATCAGTATTAAATTTCATAAGCTATTAAATAAAGTATACATACATGAAACGGTCGAGGACAATTGGTTTACAGCATAAAGAATCTATTTAACAATGTTATAGCTATAACATAAAAAAACAACAAAGACGAATCTACAAGAGAGCGCGAAGTCAAGTTTGAGTAATAAATTATACACTCTTAATCATTATACTATTTATACAGGTTTCTTTAAATAAATGCTTTATTTACAAACATGGCTAAGTTTCTGTTGGTATATATGGTTCCACATATATCTGTGTTATATATATGATCTGAGATATTTTATTTTTAAATTAATCCATTGGAATGATATGATTTTTATCAATGATTACCATTCACTATATTGTTTATGTGAACAAATATATATTTATTCAAATACAGACTACCGGTAATATTTATAAATGACTATTGATTTGTTTGTGTTATAATGTTGCTGTAATATCTGTGCAGCTGCATGTGGCGTGCTACCGAATCCTCAAAATGGAAGTACTGCGCTGTCAACAAACGGTACCATGACAACGGCCCAGTATATTTGTGGCGTAGGCTCCACCCTGTCAGGTGGTGAGACACCTACGTGTCGGCCGGATGGTACCTGGTTAACGACCACGCAGCCGGTTTGTGGTGGGTACATATGATATGCCTATTATGACTAAGTGTTGCATTTCAATTGTATTTGATAAACTTTATTATTAATCTAATTGTAAAAATACGTGGTGTGTTTTATAAGACGTTCTAAAAATAATATTTTTATGTAATACCGCAGTGTTATTATTCAAATTTACATAACAAATATTTGCTCGAAATTTAAATCAAACAGTAGTTAGTAATTATAATATTATATTTATACTCGTATTGAGTGTTTGGCCACTTTGGGAAATACGACCAGAACTGAGAAACAATAACGTGTTGATTTTTTAATATGCAAATTTAAATTGCAAAATATGAACTACTGCCTCATAACGCTTTTAAATGCTTATTTTAAATGTGTGGATACAGAAAAGTGTGTAGAGCTTCCCCCAGTGTCCGTCACGACAGGAAACTTCACACTGAGTACAAACGGGTCCGTAACCATAGCAACGTACAATTGTCCGTCAGGGTACAAGGTGAAAGGTTCAAGAGTGGTGACGTGTGGGTCTAGCGGAACGTGGGATCAAACGACCGGTTCTGACTGTGGTACGAAATCAACTGTAATTTCATCATTAAGATTAAATAACCGAAAGAATAAAAGAAACTATTGTATTTGACATTTTACCAAAAACAAACACGAAAATATGGAATTGATATGAACGGAAAAGCATAAAGCGTGTGGCATTAAACACACTTCCAGTATTGACCATACAATTACTATATACATATACAATTATTATCAAAGGGGCACTGTATTATGAAAGATCGTGCGACAACTTTAAGTTACGACTGACGTTTAAGCTAACACCATGTATACGGTATACATTTATAAGCAGTATGTTAATAGAATTAAGGTGATGTGAACGATTGAAAGGAAATTAATACAACTACTCGAATTAAAGAATGACAGAGGTAAATGCTCAGTCGCTATACTTTGTCATCAGTTTCATCTTAACTTAAATTTGTCGTACGAAATTGAATAAGACGGGCTCCCAACTAGAATGATCGTTCTTGAAAAATGGAACTCGGTGTCTGGTCAATGCGTATTCGGAAATCAAAATATGTGTTATATGATGTTTATCTTACCGCTTTCTACAGTCAGTCAGTTATGATACATAATTAAATGTTTTGCAATAATATGCGAATTGTTTTTCTTGACCTGCAGTTTGTGAGGACCCACCACGTCCGGTAGGAGGAAACTATACCATCTCTAACGATGGACTTTCCGTGACATTCGCCTGCAGTGCTGGATATACGATGGTTGGTCGCCCAACAGTCACGTGTTCAACAACTGGCGCTGGATATTTGACGAGCTATCCTAACTGCAGTATGTACCAATGAGAAAAGGCGTCTGAATTTATGTCACAGAACGCGATGGCATATATGTTTTTCAGTTGTAAACAGAGAAAAACAATTCAAATGTTAGTGCTTCATATATCAAATATAATTCATGACATAATTAACTATTGTATTGTTTTAAGTAAAATTACGAACCTTTATTCAGCTAAATGTGAAGATCTTTCACCGCCAACAACCGGTAACGTGCGTATAATCACCAACGGAACGCAAACATCCGCAGTGTATTCGTGTGTCGTAGGGGCATCGTTAATAGGGGAGGCAATTCCTAGTTGTCTTGGAAACGGAACTTGGACGAATACGCGGCCTACTTGCGGTAAAGTATAAGCAGCCAATGTGGTGTACATATTAAGATAGCTAGTTTAAATCAGTATGTAAATATTAATGTTATCTTTGTATGTTAATGTTCGATGTGCCTCCAGCAATGATCAAATCATTATCCTATTTTTTCATTTCATCATCGTATCATGTTACTCCGGTCCATCGCAATTAAACATTTCTTTTCACATTACATTTGTTCTCTTTAAAAACCTGTTTTTACCTGTGAGTTTGTCTAACATCTAACTTAACTGTAACTGCCCTACCAAAGCATGGAAATCTAAAGTAATCTGGTTTGGAGGATTTTTTGAAACTTTCTTGTATTATAATAATAATAATTATTATTACTATTATTATTAATATTAGTAGTAGTAGTAGTAGTATTATTAAATAACGGTACAAATAATGAAAATATGTAAAGGCACATACTGCATGTTTGCTGCTTTACATTTTTGAAACATGTAAAATAGGTTTGTTTAAAGAAACAAGGGCGTTGCTCTTCTATAGTTTCATGTCCTGGCCTCAAAAACATTTCAATGCCGAATGGGAGCGTAACACTAACCACTGATGGCAAGACTACAACAGCGACGTACACGTGCCCTGATAACCACGTTGTCAGTGGAGATGCAACCTTGACCTGCCAACCAGACGGCATGTGGAGCGCCGAGGAATCCACATGTGGTGAGTGCAAGTATTTGATTACAAATTCATAAAACAAGAGACAAAATAATGTACTTGTGTAATTGAAACTACTGTATTTGGTTAAACAACGTATACTGTTTCTGCTTTTCCTGGTTTTTCATTCCTCTTATGAGAGTTTTCCTAATTTGGGTCTGTTTTGTGGTAAGGTACATTGTTATAGCTATATGATACTGACGCGTAATTACAATCGCACTAGTGTAAAATTTATTTTTACTTCAATTTTGTTTTAAATTGTAACCCTTAAAATCAGTTTTGGTTGCAATATACTTTCATTACAATGTTTTATGTTTTGCACTTTATGTTTCTGAAATAGTTTAAATCTCTTTAATGTTTATATTTGTTAGGTTTTTATGCCATCACGGAGTGGGAGTAAGTAAGCATGCACATTAACGTCCGTACGTGCGAAGGTTTTGTTTTGAATTCCTCTTAAACTACCGGGCGGATCTCGTTATGACCTTAATGCGCTGTAGATCGCAAAGAAATTGTTTTGGGCTGCAACGAGTGCTGGCAGATTTATGGCTCTTTCTTTTTATCCAATATAGAATATATACTTCGTTTTAATAATTGGGTGTATCTCATTCAAACATGTGAATGACTTTAATGTGTACATGACCGTCAGAAAAGAATTTAAGCAGAGATACTTTTTTCTGCATAATTATGGCCCTTTGTGATTTTTCCTCTATATAATACATATTCCAAATTGTGTGTGTTTTTAGCTTTTCTGTAATAGCTTGATAAATCTCTCCCAAACCTTCATAGTTGAATGGCGTTATTGTGTAGATGATCATAACGAAAGGGATATTGGCTGCGAAAGGTTTTGACTCTTTGTCTTTTTGTCCGCTGTAGAATATATTGTGGATTGGTCTGAGTACTACCACGCGTTGACGGGGCATCAGTTCCTGTTCAACATTTCTAGTTACTTTATATTCGGAAAACCTGATGGTTACACCTTTTACCATTGAAAGTGCATACACGTATATACATATTTCAAAACTGATTTGTAAATTCATTTGGTTCTATATACAAAAAGGTCACATAATACCATCGGTGTTACATATTCAGTTTCCTGTGAGGACTTGCCGCCAGTGTCCATCAGTACAGGAAATGTTACCGTCGAGTCCAATGGCACCTCCACTATCGCCAAATACTTCTGTCCTCCAAACTACACTGTGAAGGGGCAGCAAATCTTAACGTGCGGCCCTGACGGCAAATGGAACGCTCCAGAACCGTCCGATTGTGGTAAAAGTTTTTTTTAAGTTAACCTGTATATTGTATTTGTATAACCCTTGGCAACGCTACGTCCCTGTTCGTGCTGGATTTGTTTTGTGGTGCAGTTTTGAAGCTTTTGTCATATTGACTTTTCTTACATAATAAGCGAGCCATGTATTTCTTTAATTTAGCGTCTCTGTAAATTGACGTGTAAAACGCAAGTTTAGTTTGGGGGTATCGCTAACGATATTATGTGTTTCGAATGTGTTCGGTTTTTTCGAGACACGAGCTCTAGTCAGTAAATTTGTTTTTTAATTGGCTCATTTTTCCACCAGTGTGTGACACACCGTTAGGTTCAACTGGTGGCTCATTCGTAGTTGCTGACAACGGACTGGCGGTAACATTTGCATGTTACACAGGCTACACGATGGTAGGGACACCTGTGATTGAATGTGATACCGGGGGAAACGGTTGGACTAAATCGTTCCCAAATTGTAGTAAGTGAGATAATAATAATTTGAACTTTTGCTTTTAAACAATTTCAATTAAACCGTTTCATTTGAATATATGAATTTGTGTTGCATTACCTGTTATATTAGTATTCCCCCTCCCTTTAAGGGCGGCATATATTAGTCGCCCTGGCCATGCGTCTGTCCGTTTAAGTTTAATGTCAACTTTGGAATTAAAACAGCTTGTTAGTTGCTGAATTGAGATAATTTGGTACTTATACATTATTATGCCCCTTTCGAAGAGGCGTGGGAACAAAGCTTTGTTCCGTCCATTGTCCGGTAGGTCGGATGGTCTGTCGACTATTTGTTTCGCCACGAAATCAAGAAAAACGCTTTGGCCTACGACAATGCAATATGGTATGATGGTCAACTATGAGGAGAGGAAGACCCTTTCGATTTTAAGGTCAAAAGGTCAACGGTCAATGTCACATGGGCTTGTAACCTGAGATTATATGGGTACAGTAGTTAGTTTGAGTACTATTGATACCCATTTATAACAATCCGTGAGGTGTAACAAAATCGTTCATGTCCCCTTACCGGAACGACCCTATCCTGTTCCGACTCAAAACCTTTTTGCTATTCTATGTTTTTTTCCAGCCAGTTTTGCTAAATTCGATCAAAATAACAAAATTAACCATTAAGTTTGGTATTATTTTTGTTAGCGTTGATCATATTCGATAAATTAGTTCACATAAAAATATATATCTAAAAACGAATGTTGAATAGACACTGGGAAGATTTATATATGGCATTGCATTTTCTTTTAAAATTGGAGATTCGTAAAAAAGTTTTAAAACGTTTTACCGCCCTACCTACCCTCTTTTTTAGGCGATGTTAGTGGAAACAAATGACATTTTCTTTTTGGCTTCAATCAGACTCACACTGAAGATGAAACACTATATAAACGTTAGACACTGTACTGATATATAACGGTATTTCCATTATTCAATGTGTTAAACCATTACAATGGTATCGTCTTAGACATTGCGTCTGCAAATAATCTGTTGAGAAAGTTTATTAAAAAATATATGGATTTTCATGTGTTTAATCTTTGTAACTAAATTAGTTTATATGTGCTGCATGTATTATCCCGTACTTTATCGCAAATTGATTATGGTTACAAACAGTTCTTCCATAATTTGCTCATTTATGTCTTTAATATGTTTCATATTGCAGTGTATTTAACTTTCAAGACTACATTATAGTTTACTCTCCGTTCAAGTAAATTCTGATTTGATTATTGTTATTGCATTAATAAAGTAAAATAAAAATTAATTACAATGGTTTGCTTGCTTGTAGCAAAATGTGCCGATATAGAAATCCCTAAATCTGGCAATATTAAGTACACAACCAACGGTACAACCTCATCCGTCGAGTACACCTGCGGCTTGGGTTACACCATGCTTGGTCAAAACGCCAGAAGATGTTTGGACGATGGATCCTGGTCTATAACAGGAACGCCAACATGTGGTAAAGTACATTATTCCCGCATTTTTATTGGCCTTCGAATAGTTTTCTTTGATTCATCCATTTCGTCATGTATTCTTATTTCCAAAATAGTTCCTTATATCCTATGTGTAAAGACTATTATACTATCCTTAAAATACGGACAAAGCTTTGATGTGGAGCATGATTTATTGTATTCCATATTATCATCTTTAATTGGCGATAAACCAAACGTTCATTTATCAACAGTTGTATTTTTTTTTATTTTTTTTTCTGGTTTATTTAGTTTCTTGCCCGACGCTACCAAATGTGATTATATCCAACGGCCACGTAATATTGACTACTAATGGGTCAACGACCGTTGCGACGTACACGTGTCCTGACGGTTACGTTGTGCAAGGGGAGGTAATGCTGACGTGCCAGAATGACGGTAAATGGAGCGCCAACCCCTCCGACTGTGGTATGTTATTTTATTCTACTCTTATTATGATTACACACGCCTCTATGTAGAACTGGAATTTATCCTTCGACCTGTTTCAATTTTTTTTTTTACAATTGAAATAAAATTACACATGCCTCTATTTAGAACTCGGATTTACCTTTTGACCTGTTTCAGATATACTCTATTATGCTGTTTGATTATCAACAAAAAGCGTATATATTACATTTAATTTTATTTACACTTAGTGTAATTTCAAAAAGTAGCTTGTCTTACATTCGTGTTATGTTTTGTATACATACCACCCGGACAATTTCGTGTTATTACAACAAACATGTGTTAAGTTTGCGTTTGAAAAAAAAACAATCGACTTCAACATATACAAATTCGGCTGATGCTGATTCAATAGGATTATTTACATGTTGTACTCAACTTATTTCCTGCTGGACAAACGTGTTCTTACTGTTTTAGTGTGCGCCCCTCCACTATTACCGTCCAACGTTGACGTTAACGTATCATCTGACGGTTTGACGGCAACGTTCTCTTGCGGTTCTGGCTTCACCATGGCTGGACGTCAGAACGTCGAATGTGCGAAAGATGGCACAGGATGGCGCTTTGAAAGTCCAAATTGCAGTAGGTTTTAACGCAGTAATATAATGTCCAAAAATAAAATACTCAATTAACAATCGATGAGCCCCTATAATTATATACTTATCAAACATGTCAGGTTTTTTAGTGACTAGTAACATTTAATAAAAAATGTCTGCGTCAATTTGATCTTTGTTTACCAAATGCACAGGGAGACGGTCCAAGTTATGTATGCTTAGAAACGACCAGATAGTTGTGTTTGTAAAATAATTGTTCTATCTTATAAAACTTTAGAATGTTACTCTCTTTGTATTGCACATCTTCAATAAAAAATATGCTACACAAATTATGAGAAATAACTCACAATTGCCTAAAATTTATCGACATTGAACACACTTACGATTGTCATTCATTTCATATTAGACTGTATTCCGGTCTAAAATTTGGGCTCGAATTCCAAAAAGGAAGAGTGACGCCATGATTCACGAAGAAGTTTGATATTTGTTCTACTTAGCGCCTTAATGATTCAGCTCTTATACATTTCCCGACATTCTGACGATGTCAGGGCAGATTTTTATGCCCCCGGTAGGGTGGCATATAGCAGTTGAACTGTCAGTCCGTCTGTCAGTCTGTAATTCCGTCCGAAAACTTTAACATTGGCCATAACTTATGCAATATTGAAGATAGCAACTTGATATTTGGCATGCATGTGCATCTCATGGAGCTGCACATTTTGAGTGCTGAAAGGTCAAGGTCAAGGTCATCCTTCAAAGTAAAAGGTCAAAAAACAAAATCCAAGGGAAGTAACAAGCTTTAAAAGGAGGTACAGATCATTTTCAGAAGGAAAGTTATAATTTTTAAAGGGATAATTTTTTATTTTATTTTTTTATTCAAAGCGGCGCAGTAGGGGGCATTGTGTTTCTGACAAACACATGTCTTATTGTTGTTGTTGTTGTTGTTGTTGTTTTTTTTTATCAAAAAAATACGCGCATAATCGAATTTGAATTGCTGATTCATTTTTTCCAAATGCGAATTTTTACGCAACTACTTACATTCTAAATTGATTTTTGTAAAAAAAATGCGTATTTACGCCTTTAAGCATGTTATCTTGAGAACAGAAATAAACATTCGTACTTGTTCTTTTTTATTTTAGCAAAGTGTGAAACCGTTTCAAATCCAAGTTCTGGCCATGTTGTCTTGGAAACCAATGGTACAACAACGCTAGCGGTGTACAGCTGTGACCTTGGTTCTACGCTTATTGGTGACGCCAACATTCGTTGTCTTGGAGACGGGCGTTGGACCTCCTTGACCCCAAAATGCGGTATGGATGACAATTGTTTTGCTTTAAGAATGTCCTTTGGTACCTCCAGCAAATATTGCAATACATTCTGCTTAGCATTTGATTGTACATGTTAAACTTTTCACATTCATAGACTGGTGACCTTTTTAACCAACCAAATATTGTTCATGTTTTTATTCAGGCAACGTAAAGAACTGTTTGATTTATTTCAGTTAATGTTTATGCCCCCGCAATATTAATGGTGGTAGGGAAAATGGTGTTACCCTTGTCCATGTGTGTATTTGTGTTTGCTGGTGTCTTTGTGTGGAACATTTCGTGTCCGGTTCATAACTTTGTTGTATATAGGATAGAATTTTGAAATAAATTGGCAAGATAAAGGTCAGAGTCCGACCCATAGACCAACAACGAAGTTTCTCGCGCCAATCTCAAGGTCAAAGTGGACACTTGAAATTTTTGCATATTCCTTGTATGTAGGTTGTGAAAGAACATTTTTGTGTCCGGCCCATTAGATAATACATAGGCAAAAATCATCATATCAAGACTGTCTCATGTAACAACGATCTCTCTCGTTTCAATTTTAATGTCACAGTGGCTACTTGTTTTTGCATATTCCTCATATGTATATAGTGAAAGTACAAGTTTGTGTCAGGACCATAACTTTGTTTTATATATGATGGCATTTCGAAATAAATTGAAATTTAGGGTTAATATATTAAGACAACGTATTGCTTGCAAAACAATGTTACACGTTTAAAGGTCAAGGTCACAGTAAACATATTCATTAAATTGCCGATGACATTGTTGTGCATTATGGGATTTCGAAATATTCCTTACACCTGGACAATCCGTCGCGTGAAAAAAACATGACGGTTATTTCAAGTGCGTGCCTAAAAGTCAATGATATATATGCGAACTATGCTTTATGTGTAGCAACAGTAACAAAGGACTGGTACATGTATGCTGTATTAACTGTTGACAGTGTATGTGGCAAACACCGCTCGTTTCTCTTTCCAGTGAAATATGACGGGGTCACCCGTGTCTTTCTAACACCTTTCTAGTTTTAAAATGTGTTGATACCATTATAACGGTATACATATGCATGCAATGTAATATACATTACTCTATGTATTTTTAGTTATAAAAGGTTGCATAAGCTCTGTTTACAGGCATCAAGTTTTATCAAGTTTTCCAACACGAAACAAACTGTGTCGAGTTCAGGTATGTACGGGTATATTATATTTACCCGACCTATGGGTGCGTGAAAACAAGGAAACACGGTATTTTAGATGTGCGTTGACTGTTGTTAAACTTGACCAATAATGCATCGATTCACTTCAAATGATTGGACGTTTGACATTGGGAAAACCGAAGTAAATTGCATAATGTGAACTGAAATAAAACTGTGTTTTGGTATATGAAAAGATTTTCGATAAAACGCGGAATTATTTTGACTTTAGTATAAGTATAATTTAGTATTCGCTTCTAGTCAGTGGGTAAAAATAGTGTTATGACTATGCGTTTGCTTGTTCGATTACTGCACATCTAAAGTTTCAGAAAGATTGAACGTAAGTATGCTTTACGCAATTGATGGTGTTGGGGAGTGTCTGTATTTCTGATTGTGTTTAATAGATCTGCGTTTTTGTGTTCGGGTAGACTGATTCTAGCATCTTATGTTCTTTATATGCACTTAATATTTCTGATTTATATCTGACAAATCGTGAGACCGTTCATCTGGATCTATTTCTCTTTCCTCATTACACCACCAACCAATATAAAACTGTTCGTCAGGCGGTTAATCGATGTTTGTTTGTTCAGCAATACAATTGCTTCATCGGTTAACGCTTCGATAGAATGAACACTTCAAACGGTTTAGCCCTCGACGAACAGATTTAATATCGCCATTTCAACTGCAATTAACGAAGCTGGAGGTACATCAACATTTTTTACAAAGCAATTAACTAGGATTTTCGCACTGTCGCAATCGAATGTTATTTTGAAAATAAAAGAAAAGTTACATAAATTCAATCTATTTAAATTAAGTGTAGGTTTTAAATATTTTTACAGAGTCGTGCTCAGCGGTTCCAGTTGTTGCAAACAGGACTACTTCTATGGCAACCAACGGTACTCACACAACAATCAACTTCACGTGCGGACTGGGAACAACAATGCTGGGTTCTCCAGTATCTACGTGCTTATCAGCTACTAAGTGGTCAAGTAGCAATCCTCAATGTGGTAAATACAGGATCATCATTATCCACGCAATGTAATCGAAACCGTATTTTAGTAATTTTGAAACGTTCGATTATCAACCGAGTAAATACAAATATGTTATACGGTGTTTGAATTTTAGTAAATACAATTAACATGGGACGTGTACTTTTTATTTAACGATTTTAGAAATCGCGTTAGCCAATCTAAGTGAAAATTGTTAGAGCTTACTTACGCATTTCAAGTAAGAACGAAATTACTTTTACAGGTATAAAATGACAACTTGTTTAACATCCTTATTCTTGACATAACGCAAGGAACACCACACATTTTACGAAAACATGTGCATGTAGATAAATCTTTCAAACATGTTTTAACTGCAGTAATGTCATTTTATGTTGACGACGTCATTACATCAAAAAATGACTTTAAATAAGTCAGTGAATGAATATGAAGCCATGCAAACACTCATTATGTTATATATAATGATGCAAATATATATTTAGCCGGTCTCTAGGGAAACCGGGCTTAATTCATGTGCCTAAAGTATCGCCCCACACAGGCTAACCTTGGAGGACAATATCCGCCTAGACTGGATTTCCGTTTATAAGAGACGTTATGCACAGGCTAATCTGTGACGATACTTCACGCGCATACATAAGTCCGGTTTTCACAGAGACCTGCTATTATTTTAGAATGTTCGTTGTAGTGTCGTGTGAAACTCTTACAAATGGAAACGGAGCTGTAGTTTTATCAACCGACGGCCTCAAAACGACCGCCAATATCTCGTGCAATCCTGGTTACCACCTTGACTCTGGTGGCACATCCACCGTGGTTACGTGTGGTACGGACGGGAAGTGGAAGTCTCTCTCAAAATGCAGTAAGTAATAATTGAATAATTGATACCGTGCGTTAGTACTTTTAACCAGATTATAACCTATAATTAATGCTGCGGAAATATTTTTTACTTGAAACAAAGTA
This sequence comes from Dreissena rostriformis, assembly GCA_007657795.1. Lineage (NCBI taxonomy): Eukaryota > Metazoa > Mollusca > Bivalvia > Myida > Dreissenidae > Dreissena > Dreissena rostriformis. Next base: position 86,546 of record VMBQ01000273.1, read on the forward strand.
AACCGAGTTTTTTCAAAAAAAAGTCCGGAAAAATTATTAAGTTAACAAATATTGGTACTATCCGTAAGTGTTTCATTTGAAGTAAGTGACGACTTGCTAATATAATAGAGGGCAATGAAAACAACACTTCAAGTAACATTAAAACTTGAGTAAGCCGCCTTGACGGTCAATGCAAAGCATATATTCCAACAAAGGACTCATTTTCTTTATGCTTTTTATGGTTACAGCATGCCAAATATGTGTCTGTTCATGATGCTTTGTACACGTAGTTAAACAATGCAGTATTTGATATCCCACCGTACAGGTAACACTTCAGAGAAACAACCAAACATGACAAAATTATAGAATGCAACAAGCATTTGTATATGGGTCGCGCTCTAAGAAAAGACACTTTCTGCTTATATGATATTTTTCGTTTAAACAAAGTCTCTTCTTAGCAAAAATCCAGTCTGGGCGGAACGTGTCGTCTCTGATTAGCCTGTGCGGACTGCACATGATAATCTGGAACGACAATGAACCCACAAGTTTTAAACTCTCTTTTCTCAGAGCATGTCTCATTTGTATATACATGTATTAACATGTCTGTTAAAGGTTATTTCTTTTTCAGTTTGCGATGATCCACCATCGATCAACAACGGCGCCGTAGCAGCAAACGGGCTGGTTGCTACGTTCTCGTGTGAAGTTAAATATGCTTTAAAGGGCAGTCGCAATCGAGCCTGTGGTAGCAACGGACAGGGTTGGACCGGCTCTGAGCCAACTTGCAGTATGTAGTTTGACCAAATATATTACAAAAGCAGCCACAACAAACAAAGCGTCGTGTTTCTTTCCGCGGTTTTATGATGCTTGTAAACTAATGCATCAAATGCTGCAATAAATTACAATAACTATATATGTACTGTATGTACGAATAAAAGTGTGAACTGTTACGGTCTTGTAGTTTACAATTGTATCTACATAAATAAATTTAATAACCTGTGCAACAATTCAAAAAAACAAAACAAATTATTTAATCGACGCATCTCGCTCTTCTGTGCATCGGTACTCGATATTTTGTGATCTCTCCAGAAACATCTACACTTCTTTCAGATGCCTGCAATACCCTTACGGAACTTGTAAAAGGGGATACTAAGTTTTCTACAAACGGCACTATCACTATCGCAAGTTTTACGTGCAAGATTGGGTCAACATTGAACGGAAATTCCACAGCATTATGTATTGAAGCTGGGACCTGGTCAGGCGGGATACCAACATGCGGTAAGAAACCATTATGGCTTCATGCTTATATAGTATAATCTTTTGTTGGAAAATAAACGGATGGAATAAACAATAGACCCGTAGAGTTTGACGAGTGTAGCATTTTATTATGCAAGTTGAGATTGCATATATCGTTTACGATATCGTGTATGGAAAAGTTACATGCAGTTTTTTTTCCAAAGCCCTTATTGTAGTAGAAAACATTGAACATTCGACATATTTTCATACGTATATTAGCGATTGATTTTGGTTTCAAGTCGCGAAAAGTAACATAAAAGCACCAATGTATACTAGCGCCAGTCTTATTCAACTGTATAGTATCTGCTATGTTCGCATCATTTGCATTGCAATTCTTGAAGTAACCTGCCCGGCGCTGACTAATTCAACCAACGGCCAATACAAAATGTCGACCGACGGAACAGCCACCTCGGTGACGTTGGTTTGTAACGAAGGATACGAAGCGAGCGGAGCTGCATCGGTGAGGTGCATGCCGGACGGACAGTGGAACTGGCAATTCGATCAGATCAGCAAATGCGGTGGGTATCACTTGTGTTTTATGCCCACGAAGAAGAACATGCTAAACTGGTACGGTCCGTGAGTCCGTCTAATTACGGTTGTTGAAGCGGGAGGCAAAATGTGGATGTTCTTTCCGTCCGTTAGTCCTTTCGTCATTCCGTCCGTGAAAGGTTAACAGAAGTATATTTTACCTTTCACCTAGAGCCATTACTGAATGTAGCTTTTTTGGTTCGTTACATAGCTATTGCTTACGAATGTTCTATATCACCTAAGTTTACGTGTTTCTCTGACTGTGACTTTTTTTAATTTTCAGAAAAAATCAAATCTGTTTTTGCTTGTATAAATAGTCATTTACCATTTTGTCTAGAAATAAAATCGATAGAAAAACGAGTGTATACTGACACAGTTAACGCGTTTGACCTCGCCAATAAACTTGTGTTATCCAACAACACTTTTATCTTTACCATTACCAAATTTGGACTCCGAATAATTCGAAGTATCCATACTGGGCAGGTTATGCAGCTTGTACCGTTTCGTTAAGCACTATCAACACTGCTGGCTACAAATCTTTGATACACCGTTGATAACCACTACCTACCTTCCCACCGCCAACCTTTATTTTATATTGTTATATTGTGTTTGAAGTGGTCTAACCAGCAGCAATCGGGGACATTGATTTGTCAAACACATAATCATTCTGAAGTCCATTATATTGAATACTTTCTATGATATTTGCTTGATTTCAAAAGTTGCATTTTGAGAGTTTTTTTTTTCCATTTTTACACATAAAATACCTTTGCAATTTTCAAGTCCAAGTATCCAGAATACTATCAACAGTACATTACACGTAAAGTTATATTAATTTTGTGTTTTAATTAACATTATTTGAAACTCGTAATAAAGAATTTAAGTTTACGCATTCTCCTCTCTTTTCAGAGCTGATCGACAAAGGCGATTCGCAATCTACTTCATATCTTGACGCGTTGATAGCAGTGGCCGTCGTGTCAGTTTTGATAATTGCTGCACTGTCGATTATACTCGCATTGTTTGTGCGACGTTATATGACGTCCATGAGAAGTGATAAATCCAAATACACATATGGTACGTTCGATCTGATGTTTCATTGCGTAAAGTTGTTATTGCATACACTTTGTAGACAATCCATGAAAGCGAACGCAAATATATTTGCAGTTTAAATGTAATGTAATAAAAATGATTTTTTTTCCTGTTACGTCAATGTGTAAACGAATAAAAACATTTCAAGGTACGAGTGTTTCCAACATCGTTATGTTAAACAGAAATTATTTAGTGATAACAGACTTACGGTTAGTAATTAAGATACCATTCTTTTTTTCAGACGGTAGTTATCGGAATGACGCTGTAAAGGATTTTCCGGCCTTAGAACGCGCAACCACATCGATAGCACCGATTAATCATCAGCATCATGTCCTTGATAAAGGCGGCATGCTTGCAACGTCTCCAGCTCCTTCGGCGTTCAAAAAACCGACGAAGCAAAACCTCTCTGAAACCCCTCGAGAAGCTGAGATTGAGACGCACCGATCCGGGGACAGCATGGTCAGCTTTCGGAGAACGAAGACCTCCATGACCGAGAAAAGTGTTTCCAGCATAAGCGCAGTTGAGATAAGTGAGTCTCCGCGGACGCCCAATCCGAACAAACTGGTGCCGATAGATGATACAAAGTTTTTGGTGGGGAGGGTACCAAACAAGTCCCCAAGATTGAACGGAAAGGTTCCAAACCTTGACCTGAACGGACTTCACACCCCTGTCCGTTCGAATACGCCTGTCAATCATTACTTGCGTGTGTCTGATAACGACAGGAGCAGTCGTTCTGTTTCTACAGTGGACAATTAAAATTGACTCAAACTAAGGTTTTATTCGTATCTGATACGAACATATTTCGTCTGATTATCAAATGGGTTATGTCGTCAATGAACTGTATGAGTAAATAAGTTAATGACTGTTTTGAACAGTGAACAGCATAATAAAGACATTCTGAATACAATGGTAGAAGCCTTGAACTATAGCGGGAAATATGTAGTCATATATGGAAGAATGAACACGTTTCATTTAATTACTTTTCAGGAATGAAACAAGAAATACTGGGAAGTTTGTAAATGACATCGCTTCACATGTTCAACGCAAAGTATAGATAACATAAACAATTATCGTATTCCTCTGAACAGTATACATTTCTGTATACTATGAGTCGCGTTCTGAGAACACTGGGCATCATGCATGTGCGTAAAGTGTCGTCCCAGATAAGCCTGTGCAGTCCGCACAGGCTAATGAGGGTCGACACTTTCCGCCTAAATTGGATTTTTGCTAAGAAGAGACTTCATTTAAACGAAAAATGTCATAAAAGCGGAAAGTGTCGTCCCTGATTAGCCTGTGCGGACTGCACAGGCTAATCTGAGACGACACTTTACGCACATGCATTATGCCTAGTTTTATCAGAACGCATATATCACTTATTTAGCGCAACATTTGCATATTTCACAAACGATCACCATTTTATATCTTTCACTGGTTTGGTCGGTGGAATTTATTTGAGTTAACTGTCATATAAGATGTTTTATACCATAAGTATGCCCAAGCGTAAATCCTATTTCATTATAACGTCAATTTGGTTGTTTACAACGTAGCTTGAAATACGGACTTACGCATTGTTGTTTGAAATATTTATTCAACGAAGGAACATGTGTTGAGAACAGGGATTCTATTTGTTTGGTATGCAGGATGTGTGCGACAATTATTTTTTATTTTAGCAGAACCATTTGATATGCATGTCATGTTATGTAAGTCTCATGAGAAGAATTAACGTTACATAATATTGTGGGGAAAACGTATCAAAACAGAATACTATAGTGTTTTTTTACACTATATCAAAGTTAAAACAGTGGTCTGTTATACCAGCGATTATTAAGTTATATTATAGCAAAGAAATTATATCTAAAGTCAGTTATTCTTCATTATCTTAACCAAAACAATAATTTAAAATTTATATACCATGTTAGGTCAGTAATACTTAAATACCAAAACAGCATATTATAATAATAGTTTTTATTCTTAATTTTTAAACCCCCAATTAAACTCAAAATCAACGAATATTTCGTAAAATATTTCATAAAATATAGTTAACACATAAAAAAATCAGTTTTCCTTATATCAAAAGCCAAATTTTTTACTCTAGATGTGGTTTGGTAACAAGAGATTTAACAAGATACAAAATGCTCTTTATTTTTTTGTGGTACAATATATTCAACACATGTTCATGTACCACGTTAGTGTGTCGTATGAATAGATATCGTTGCGGGAAATTAAAATGGAATATACTGTACCACAAACAATTAAAAAGAGCATTTTGTTTCTTGATAAATCGATGTTACCATACCACATCAAGCGTTTAAGTTTTGGCTATTGCCATATGGAACACTTACATTTTACGGGTTAACTTTATTTTCCGAAATATTCGTTGATTTTGAGTGTTAATGGGCTTTAAGAGAAACTGTTCCAAGCCACAAACTGTGAAACTATTTTTTTCCATAAAATGTATTACCCATATACAAGATATTCGAAAATTACGTAGTAAATTATATTGATGGCTAGTTCTGTATGCACAGTCGCACAAGTTTATATGTCCAAGAGTTTGACATTGAAAACAAGAAATGTGTCCACAGGACACGGATGCCCCCAACTGTAACTTTGACACTACATAAAAGTATAAGTGTGTAAATGTTTTTGAGAAATAATTAGAGAGCGGACACCATGCTAAATCCTTAAAATGCACTAAGTGACCCCATGACCTAGTTTTTGACCCGGCATGACCCATATTCGAACTTGACCTAGATATTGTCTGGATACAACTTCTGACCAAGTTTGGTAAAGATCGAATGAAAACTATTTGAATTAGAGAGCGGACACGAAAAGTGTGACAGACCGACAGCCTGACGGACAGTGCAAAAACTATTTACCCCCTTTTCTTCGAAAGGGGGCATAAAAAACATAACAAGTTCACAGTCTATGAAACACTTCCCCGTCAGTTCCGGCAA
>VMBQ01000273.1:94645-126744 GCA_007657795.1 Dreissena rostriformis
CATTGTTTTTCTGACAAACACACCTCTTGTTAAGGGAGACTGTACGATTTTGTTAAATATTTATGAATTTATATAAAATGTGTAAAAAACTTGTTATACATATATTTCAATATAAATTAAAATAAAAGTTAAGAAGAACATGTGTCGAAAAATGCGAAATAAGCCAGATGTTTAATTCTGAAATCGAAAAAGGCTTCCAGCCGAATTCGCCAGCATGTATATCATGCATGAACAATGTGAATCTAAATTTAGTTTTAGTCCAGATTCGCTAAAACGACACAAAGAAACAATTTTATTTCCTAGCAAATACGAGTAAAAGTGTCGGCATCGGCTTTAACCAGCGCTAACTTGTCTTTGCTGCATTTTATGAAATTCGTCTTCAATGTATAATTTTTCATGCCTATTTTGTGTTATTGTAACATATTTTTTATCAATATATTACAATTTCAAACATATGAAAATCGTACAGTCTCCCTTAAGTATATTTTGTCGTTATTATTATGTTTGATTATATACACAAATATATATTAATCGTTTAGATTTAGTACCATTGTAGTAAATCGTACAGCAATCGTGTCAACTAGCTCTTGTTATTGTCAATTACCTGCTATTCATTCAATACATTGATATAGTGTTTCCAGCAATAAATGACCTATTGTTCGTAAAAAAACAACAATATCATAAATATTTCAAGAATGAACAAAATAAACAACAAACAACTACAACAAACAACAAAAATAGGTTTTATATTTATACACTTTCAACGAAGACGTCATTTAAGATTTTGGTAAATGTATCAAAAATGGCGGATTAGACCAAGTATAATATCATTCACAGGAACGATTTTCAACAGCAAAACAAGATTGTATAAACATAAATTAAGCTCGATTTTAAACTTACAAAATATTATACAATTAAAACTAAAAATACACTGGTCTTTCAAGAGTTTCTTTTTTGAAATTTATAACAAAGGGATATTGTACAATCTGTCCATTATCACGTCAAAATATCATATTAGTATGAATCAACATTTTATTGCATGTTATATGCAAATAACAAGACAAAAATATTTAAAAAAAAACTCATAATAACTATCTTTGTATAATGCGACAAGTGAAATCTATGAACATGTTATACACCATCTTTTACAGTTAATGTACATGCTTGTTTAATGACTTTCAAAACTACGTAGTTTGTGTGAAGAATCTTAACAATTAGAAACCATACAAGTTAATTGAATTTTGATACAGAAATTAAGAAATGTACGTTTTTTAACAAACTTTAGGGAATAAGGGCTTTTATCCTGCATACATTTTATACAACATCTTTACTAAGTGCTTGTACGTTTATTCGAAATGAGAACGTTCGGGTATTTTACATCAATAAAACAAGTACATGCTCACATTTGAACATGACAAGAAAAAAGAATTGTTATAACCGCAACGCGTAAACAGATAGCGATCTAAATCATTTTAAAAGACAAACTAGGTTTGCAAAAAAGCACAAAAACACTAGCAATATAGCTATACCACTTTCAAAGTGCACAATACATATTGTGTATTATATACGTTTACAAATTCAGAACCAAATAACAATTTTACAATGTGTCTATAATCAGGCATTAACAGGTCGCCGTGGTGTAATGGATATGGTGTCCGCCTGCGATCGGGATGTCACGGGTTCGATCCCCATTGTGGGAGCGTTCTTTAGATTTCCACCAAAGACACCAAGTACTGGTTCTAGTCCCAGGAAACGGACTCGAGAGCGTTTCAAATAAGTAGTGAGTACTTTCTATGCAATCGAGCTTAAATAAATAGGTTTAAACTAAACTAAAAATTTCCATGCTATGAACATTTTATACAGCTTATTAACTCCATATTTACATGTTTATTATAAATGTAGACGTTCGTGTGATTTACAACTATAAATCGCATTATTTTATAGAAGCATAGCTGAAGATAATGATAGCAATAGCCTTAACGAAACCTTTCACACAATAATCTACACATTTGTATGTACATATCTTATCATTTTGGAAATGCAAAAAAATACATTTGCAAGAAACTAATTAACATAGGCAAACAATTTTACGCAATACGCGAACAATTACAGAATACAATACATTTAGATAAAAAAGGTCAACAATAAGTACGGTTTCAGAAATCAACAAATAAAATTGTAAAATATGAGAACTTCGCGTCAACAAAGACGCAATATTTGCACGACTTATGCATACAGCTGTATACAAATCAAATGTTGCACACAGCATGTCGCGTGAATATTGACGTGACATTCGTAACGTCAATCTGATTCCAGTAACACAATAAGCACAATTATCAATAACTAAGTACACTAGATGTACATCGTGAGTAAGTGTTTTTCCTGTCTTAATGTCGCTAAACCCTGTTGTCGGAAACCATTCAGGTATGAAATGTAAGCCCCGATAAGTTAACGCGGGATGCGTGTTCCTGAAACGCCTACTATTGTGTACAGCAGAGCTTCGTCATATCAGACGTGTTAAGCACAAAATCCATCTCAAGCAGTGCTGGCGGTGAGACATGCGATAGGGAAATATCATGGTTGCAGTATTCCATCCCTATAGTGTTTTTGCTGCGTTTTGTTTTTCATTAAATCAGGCAGTTTTAGTTTGATTCTTTACAAATCCTTCCAAAATAAATTTCCCAATTTATACTAGAATGATAAGCAAAATAATCTTCAAAATTTAAATTCGACCTGTTATTTGCCTCATTTGCAGACTAGTAAGATGAAGTTTGATTAAGGATGTATGTAGCCCAGGACAATCCTTCATACCTCAATGTTAACATAAGACACATCTTAAAGTCTAACCACATACGAGGAATCTTAACACGGTTTCACGACGAATTTATTCACATACATACGCACGTTATGGTGTGATGATAACAGTCTGATCATCGCACTTTCTAGCGAGTCTGGTGAACTAGTTCCTCTTGTGAACTCATAAATCTTAGAGAATTTGGCAACTGGTGTTCAAATCGTACAATATTATTCTCCCAAATAAAACAATATTGTATCTTGGTCAATGTAGGTTTTGCGAATGAAAAATCATGTGTCGTTCAAAGCGTAACAATTCGTATATTTGTTTCAAGATGCATTTTATATATAACAACACGTCCATGTGTAATATTTTAATGGAATATTCGACAGGTCTTATGACAACATTTCTAAACCCACATCTGACTCGTTTTTCCAAATAATCTGCAATGTCCTCATTGCCAATATAATTATTTTTTAGAGTTTATTACCAATACTTTTGAATCTTGTGGGTGGGATTCTTACTTAAAAAATGGCGAATTCATCCAAGACTTTATGCAAAGAATGCTTTACTGCGGATTGTCTGATTACTACAATACACAGCCAGTCCTTTGAACATGTTCCAAGTTGTACATCAATTCTAGGCATGGTGGAAAAGCGTGTTAAAATTGTGTTAAATAATTTTCCTGTAAATAAATTGTTAAACAAATATTCAACTTTTCTAGAATTACGGTTGCCAATGAACAATTATCAGAATCGACGAGATCAAGAATTTCTGAGATCTAGGATCCCTATACTTGTATCACGTAATATTTCACGCAACTCCATATTGCAATTGTTCACAAGTATATGGATGTTGGACATGTCATGTGGCAGTATTTCAGATCGGAAGTTAAATACATGTTCAGGTGAATAATCACCAGCTTCTACACTTGACTGCTTCATTAAACCCCACAGCTCACACTTGACATGATGATCTATTGAAGAGAGCGTGATCAACAAGCTGCACAGCCACTCAGATGAACATTCGCCTTCCTGCAGATTTATTAATTGCAATGAAGCAGGCAGCTTGAGATCACATCGACCCGTATAGGTCCCCCGCAAACCAAGGTGTGTTAACTTGTTGAGCGTGTGAAGAATCGCTGATGCTAATGTGGTACACTCTGCTGTTCCCAGGTCCAGGATCCCAATACTTGTATCGCGCAATATTTCAAACAGTTCATGACTGCCCCATTTCACAAACAAATTAATATTGGACATGTCATGTGACAGTATTTCAGATCGCAAATCAGATACATGTATATGAGAATCATCTCCAAGAGCGTCTTGACATGGCTTCAATACAACATCCCACAGCTCACAGTTGACAGGATGATCTACTGTAGAGAGGGTGATTAACAAGCTTAACAGCCACTCAGATGAACATTCGCCTTCCTCCAGACGTATACATTGCAACGCAGCAGGCAGCTTGAGATCACACCGACCCGTATAGGTCCCCCACAAATGAAGCTTTGTTAACTTGTTGAGCGTGTGAAGAATCTCTGATGCTAATAAGGCACACTCAGCATTTCCCAGGGCCAGGATCCCTAAACTTGTATCGCGCAATATTTCAAACAGTTCATAACAGCCATTTTTCGCTCTCATTTCAATATTGGACATGTCACGCGACAGTATTTCAGATCGCAAATCAGATACATGTATATGAGAATCATCTCCACGAGCTTCTTGACATGGCTTCAATACAACATCCAACAGCTCACAGTTGACAGGATGATCTATTGTAGAGAGCGTGATCAACAAGCTAATCAGCCACTCAGATGAACATTCGCCTTCCTGCAGACTTATACATTGCAACGCAGCAGGCAGCTTGAGATCACACCGACCCGTATAGGTCCCCCGCAAATAAAGCTTTGTCAACTTGTTGAGCGTGTGAAGTATCTCTGATGCTAATAAGGCACACTCAGCCGTTCTCAGGTCCAGGATCTCTATACTTGTATCGCGCAATATTTCAAACAGTTCATAACAGCCATTTTTCACGACCATAGTAATATTGGACATGTCACGCGACAGTATTTCAGATCGCAAATCAGATACATGTATATGAGAATCATCTCCACGAGCTTCTTGACATGGCTTCAATACAACATCCCACAGCACACACTTGACAGGATGATCTATTGTAGAGAGCGTGATTAACAATCTGCACAGCCACTCAGATGAACATTCGCCTTCCTGCAGATTTATATATTGCAACGAGGCAGGCAGCTTGAGATCACACCGACCCGTATAGGTCCCCCGCAAATAAAGCTTTGTTAATTTGTTGAGCGTGTGAAGAATCTCTGATGCTAATGAGGCACACTCAGCCGTTCCCAGGTCCAGGATCCCTATACTTGTATCGCGCAATATTTCAAACAGTTCATAACAGCCATTTTCCACGATCATATTAATATTGGACATGTCACGCGACAGTATTTCAGATCGCAAATCAGATACATGTACACGAGAATCATCTCCACGAGCGTCTTGACATGGCTTCAATACAACATTCCACATATCACACTTGACTGGATGATCTATTGTAGAGAGCGTGATTAACAATCTGCACAGCCACTCAGATGAACATTCGCCTTCCTGCAGATTTATATATTGCAACGAGGCAGGCAGCTTGAGATCACACCGACCCGTATATATCCCGTATACATCAATTCTATGTAATTTGTTGAGTGTTGGAAGAATATATGATCCTAATACAAATCCAGCAGCTGTATCGAATTGAATTTCACAGATACTCGTAGCACACAATATGTCAAATAACTCAGGGGTGCCGTTTCGGACGCATATATGAAGTTTGGACATATCGCATGTTACGATGAGCGGTCGAAGGTCGGCTATTATAGAATCAGTACGTTCTGTTTTATATACTTCGTTCAGATTGCAACGAACAAGGTGGTCAAGTCTGGATAAATGCATAAGTAGCCGTCCAACAAACTCTTTAGAACATCTACTGTTCAGTAAACATAAATATTGTAAACCGGCAAGTGGGAAACAGTCTTCTTTAAAATCGGATTCTTCTATCCTCAAAAATGTGAGGCTAGTCAGGGTCGGTAACAGACTAGAAAGCGATGGCGCATCGATACTTCCGATATAAGTTAGTTCTTTTAAGTTAATATGATATAATTCAGAACAAATTTTACGAGACCCTGGCGTTTTTAATCGTTCAATGCAATGCTTCGACTGTTGAAGGACTGCTAGAATGTCGTTTTCTTGTAGTGAACTGCGCGCTAAAATGAGTGAGCGTACATTGGACTTGTTGATCTTTAAAAGTTGCGATAAATAATTGTTTTCGTTCTTGTTTAGGTATGCATGGAATGTATAATCTCTCATTTGCAAACAAATATGCGTTTGTCTGCTAACTGCAGCCTCGTGAAAACAAGCAATCATCATTTTCTGTAATAAAACAGATAACACCACGGCCCGCAAATCGGATGTTACGTTAATACATGAACTGGAATTTAAATACCTATTTTTGTTAACAATGGTTTCCTGAAGTGTTAAGTTCGTCGCCACGCACAACGATCCTATTATTAATTGGCTATGTCCATTGTTAACGTCGTCGAGGACGTCGTCTATCAGATAGTTAATAACTGTGTTAGCTACGTCACACTTTAATCCGCTTAGATAAATGAGTACCTGGCTCATTTCTAACACATTACACTTATTTTTGCTCAATACACTTTTAATTGTGTCATCCGGTAAATTTGCGATATGATGAGCAGCGAAGTATTCCTGGAGAGTTTCATGTACAAATGAAACCTGCAAATTACCAGATGCTATTGAGGAGCAGTATCGTTCATTCAAGATACCCACTCTAATGGCAAACTCGAGCTGTTTCGGGGACAAGATGTTAGTTCTCAATAGTTCTTTCTTGTTTAATACTAATGACTTTTCAGAAACAAAAGTGTAATTAAATGCAACACTTGCTAGCGCATCAATAAGTTCATCGTGCCGTTCAGAAACTTCATTTTCTGAAAGAAATGGTTGTGTAAATCTCTCTTTTTCTAGTCCCTTGTTGATCAGAATGTCTATCCAAAGTTGATTTATTTCGCATAATGATCCGCTTAAAAATGTTTTGTCCATCCATAAATTAATAAGAAGTGTCAGCAACCAAGGAGAAGACAGAAACTTATTTAAATTAAGATCATCTACGTAGGCCATAAAGTCTTTATATGACATCTGCACATCGGTGGTCAGGAAACTAAGAATATTTTGTGTAAGCTGTTCCGTGTCAGTTATTCCAATTACTTCTAGGAGTGTGCCGATTTCAGAATCTTTTATTCGCTTATCCGCCATTTTCCAGGGTCGCGAAGTTATTAAAACCACACATTGCTTGAATAAAGTATGCATTTTTGGTATAGGGTAGTCTTGCTTAAGATCGTTCCATTCATTCAACCCATCCATAGTTACAAGACACGACTCCCGTTCCATGATGCTTCCAAGTAAACCGTATGCCTCACTCTGTTGCATTTCAGAAATGTACATTTCATCAATTATTTGTGTTTTAATCATCTCGATTACTTTATTTTGTCCAACTGAGTCTCTCAGATTGATGTGGAATACAAAACTGAACGTTTTCAACGTGTCTACATCACTGAAGTTAGAAACGGGCTCTTCATTTTCTGACGAATCTGATTCGCACCAGTCAAGGACCAATTTAGCCAGAAATGTAGTCTTACCCATTCCTGGTGCTCCTTGTATAGATACTCGGTCCCTCAATGTATTTTCTTTATAAAACATATCCATGTATGTGTCTACTTTTTCATTCGTGTCTCTTCGAGATCCGTCTCGATCGATGGCGATATGGTTTAATTGTATCGGTACGAAGATATCCATAAATGGTTTGTCATGTCCTTGCCATATAGGCGAAACAGATATCGTTTTCATCGTTTTCTTGTAGTGCTCAATTAATCTTCCACGAAATTCTGAAATAAATATTGAACAAAATAAATTATCAAGAACAACACTCCAATGAAAAATAATTGAACTGGAACGTCTTGCAAACTGTGCACTTGACCCCTGGGTATATAAGCTGCTCAACCAATCAGAAAGTGGCCTATTTCTCATGTTTAACATATCTGAATAATACAATTTATAAGTATTTTTTGTTTTATTATTATTATAATACAGTATTATTATTATTTATAAAACCGACGTATGTATTTAGTAATTGTTAATTATGTACTGCCAGATATAAGATATTTGGTATGTACTATGAGTATGGTAAATTGTTTTTAATAACCTTTCTCGTTATGCTGTTATACTTTCCACCTTTTACGTGACTTGACTGTTCTTAATAATTTGTTAAGCAAATAACTTCATGAAAAATGACGTCAAAGCGTTACAATATTCATATGTCCACACTTAAAGATTATTGAATAAAATATAATTATACGTGTGCCTATATTATTCAGACAAGAATACGGCATACAGCAGTATAAGTTGTAATCTAAATCGGTTAAATTTCGAGTGGAAACAAATTAATCCTTAATCTATGAATATCCTTTTAGCTGCATATAAAGGTTTCGTTATATTCGGCTCATTAGTTTCTGAGATCTTGCGCTGCAACAAAGCACTAGAAAAACATTAGGAAAACGGTCGGACGTCGCGTATGATAGATAAAATAATTTAAGAAATGTGTTTCACGTACGTTATGTACCGGTATGTGTGTTTTTGTATATGCGTGTAAATATGTGTGTATTTATGTGTGTACGTATGAACTGACAGTTGAACATATTGTGGCATGCTGGTTATGTTTTTTAAATACAGTTTAACTGAAATACAATGTAAATAAATATTTCATTGACGATTGTGCTCTTATTTTGCAATTTGATTGAAAACAGTACAGCGGTTTCGACAAAATGCGCACTAAAATAGTAAAACCATTTCTACTTGTTTGCGTTACCAATGTTCATTTAATATAGTTTTTTTAATCAGCATAGATTTAAAATATGTTAACATGAATTCAAAATAATAGAACATTCTGATGATCTAGTGATTGTTGAGAGAAGACGAAGTACGATGATCGAATTCGGTTACAGATTACTTGTAATAAAACATACTTCGTTGGCAACAAGCTTAAAGTTGACAACGCAATCACATACCGCACGACGACGGATGCCGGACATAGGGTGATCACAATAACTCACTTCAAGCACGCTATCCTCAAATGAGATAAAAATGCTCAGCGCCCTGGCGGCTAGGTTTGTTTAGCGGAACAGAACAATTTAAGGTCGAGATATCATAAGGAAAATGTTTTGAGCAAGTTTAATGATGATTGGGCAAACAATTTGACTTCTTAGAATGTTCACAAGCTATTTATTCTATTCGACCTTGTGGCCTAGTTTTTGATCTCCAGATAATACGTTTCGAAATCGACCGAGGTTACCGTAGGAAAAATGTTCTGACCAAGTTTCATGAAGATTGAGCTATAAATTGGGCCACTAACGTGGTCACAAGTTAAATGTTGACGACGCATGGAAGACAAACAACGGTTTAAAGTTGATTCTTAAAGCTGGCAATGCGAACGTTGTGCTCAGGTGAGCAAAAACCGTTACTTTGTCGACAAAACTATATGCAACCAGTGAATATAGCATCATAATTTATGATTCACTGGTCCAAAATGTATGAATATATGACATTTGTATGTGTATGGGTTACCGCTAAGGTTAACAGTAAACAGATATAAACAGGAACAAAAATGTCAAAAAGCACATTTTCTGCAAACAGGCATACATGTTATGTCTACAGACAATCATTTACACATATACCTACAGGTAAAATATGAGCCTGTATGCATAAATATATACCCGCTGGGACACTATGCGTAAATGGGACTGAATGTGGATCCACTTTTATATCTTATATTTAATATACTATTTAAATTACGGATCATTAGTTAAGTCCTTTCATTTGATCTTCATAAAAGCAAAGATCTTTCAATAAACGTTGTGCTCAGGTGAGCTAAAAAACAACACATATCTATTGCGGTTTTGGGTTCAAATGGTTAGTCAGTTTTTAACAAGTGTTGAACATTTAATATTAAATGGCCAGTTTTACTAGTCAGTCATCAGATTTCGTGTACTTTAACATTGTAAATACGACGTTATGTGTTAATAAAATTGTCGTTCAATACAGGATTTTGGAGTGAATAGTCCATCGTAATAGTAAATAGTCTTTAAGTAATATGACGCTGGAATACATTAAACACATTTAAACTTGAACGTGAGTTGTGTGTTGTCTATCAAAAATTAACTTTAAAGATGTGAGTCATATCTCTGGACTGGCAAACTTAATGCATGTGCAACAGTAAATAATATAAACCAATTCCAGTGTGTTTGCTCATAGCGTTCATAATCGCAGAATTGTTTTCAATCCTCAAGTACAGATCAAACATACTAACATGTCTGTAAATGGTTTGTTGTTGAACCTGTATCCAGTTTCACGCACATAATGATTTATCCGAAATATGAATGTGAAGTTATTGATAGGCAACTTACAATGCAATAGGAAGTCAGACATACCTTTACAAGATTGCTCATAAGTCGATTGTACCGCCTTGCTTACATGGTCATCTATTGCATTTGTACATTTGACAGTGTGATCATCAAGTTCCTGTTTGCATTTGTCTGTGTGTACATTGAGATCCTTTCTACATTGTTCAAGGAACATCTGCATCTCATCCCGAGCCTTATCTGCTATATTTTCAACTTTCTTCAGTGTATCTTGAGCAGCCTCTAGTAAATGAATCATTTCCTCCGTGGTTATCTTCAATACGTCCTTTTGGAGCTGTATTGGAAAAAAAGTGTGTTCAAAATGCCAACAAAAGGTAATAACCCATTAACAACAGTTACATAAAACCATTGGTTTATTATCAGTAAAGCGACGGATATGTCATGTAACGTCAGATCACAGACCTGGTAAAATTCAAATCACTTGGAAAATTTGCCAAGAGTGGAATATCGAGGAGTAAAATTAAACTAGTGATGGAAAATCATCACGATCGACAGAAAAGAAAGTCATCACGTTCACTCTATAATTTTACTTCGTTCTTTTCTTGTAATCGAAAAATGTGCTGATTCAAATTAATAATTTCATAAATTTTTATATTTAATTAATTTTGTTAACAAAACATGTAAGCACGAATTGCTTTTCAAGTTTGTGAGATGCGTATATGCATGTACATGTACACATATAATTTTAACCAGTTTCGTATAAAAATAACAAAAAAAAGTGCAAAATATAATATAGCTTGACACGATAACATTGCTATGGTAACAAAACTTTTCACAAGGAAATGTTTCAGGCACAGCGGCAAGTTAAGACGGAAAGGAGTTGTTTGCAAAGGGGGTGCCCCATTTCGCATGTCAATTTTTTGTTAATTAAATAATTCGTGTTTGTTATTGTTTGTTGTCGAATAACCCACGGCCGTAAGTGCAGATGCGTAGGGATTAAATCACGAGTGCGAAACCAAGCATCTAAACTTCCAGCCGTGGGTTATTCGACAACAAACTATAACGTACACGAATTATTTCGATTTTAACACGGTTTTTACTAAAGATTTATACAATGTATCTTTTTTTTTCTTGTGCAGTCTTTTATGTGAAGTTCCGCCCATAAAAATAACTTTCGGTTGTTCTGTCGATCACATCTACGCCTTCAATAACAGCCAAACTGAATGGAAAAAAACGTGTCATTTCTCCCGTTTGCTTAAATAAGAACAACAACAACTTGTGTGAACTTACATGTTTACATTGTACACTTTTTATTAATACAAGAGTGTAGCAGCTACAACGATAAAAACACTGTATATGTTACAATAAATTGGAATAAATTAACGATACTGTACTTATTTTATTACGCTGGAGGAAAATGTATCGGCATGATTTGTTTAGTTACAGCGCGTGCTTTCAGTGTATAAGCTCCGCTCATAATTATTGCAGAATAACCCATAGACGATTTTCTTCTTTGTTTATATGAAATTTGGCACGTGCCAATTTAGAATATATCTTTCTACACGTTTCTAAATCAAAATGTGCTGTAATTGAGAACTATTGAATGATAACACGTTTGTTTGTCATCTTTATTTTTCTTCTAGGTTCAGATCCATTACAACAAAAAGGCTTGTCACTGAACACTTACTTATACTTCCGGGTGATTTTTCCTTTCTTGATAAAGTAACGGAAAAAGGATCTTTCCCAATCGGGAAACAAACTACAAATTTCCCAATTGCAGTCCTATAAAATCACAATTTAAGGATTTCACAAAGGTTTTTTTGGGTGAATAAAATGCAATATTTTGTAAATTTCCATATGCATCTCTATGGCTTGAACCTTAGTTAATATAATATTGAAAACTTGACAACACTTAATTATCAATTTTAATTTATTTGTTAGCAAACATTTAAATATATTAATTTCCAAATTTGAAGAATTCACAACGCGAATTCTACCAATTTCAGGTTTTTTTTCGCTATTTTTTCCCAATTGGCCTGGTACCGGTACTTTTCCTAATTGGGCAAAAAAAATGCTGACCTCTGCTAGTTTCTTCACAGCATCCTGTGCAGGGACGTCATGTATTAGACACAAGGGGTCTCTCAGCAGGCTGGTCAGTGTTGTGAAGATGTCCTGGAGATCTTGGTCTGTGACTTTACACTGAGACGAATGTCGGACAGTTTTGCCAATTTCTCGCGCCTATTAAGACATAAAACACATGTGTACATTGACTAAGTAATATCTGATTTGGTTGTGAAACGTCTAAATCGAATGCATGCATGTACCCAATGGTGTGTGCACTAATTCGAAACATCTACACAATTAAATCGTATACGTATTATCATTGTTATATATAATATATCTGCATTTTTTGTTCAGGAAAAGTTAGTCGTATACTGTCTAATAAATCAGCCCAACATTATATTCATGCATTTAATTCTAAACACTATTGTATATTTTCAACATTATGCTGACATGTTTTTGCTGAGGAAAAACGTGTTTACTTGTGTACGTTATTTTCAGTAAACGATCTCTATATAGGAAGTACAAATGTGGATGTCACATTTAACATCAGGATAATAACACTCATCTTATTCATCTAAGTGCCTAACGTGAATGTGAGACACCAGGGTTATTACAAAATCATGACCCCTAAAACACCCTTTGAATTTTCATTGCTGCCAACCGCTATTATAATTTTATAAATGAAATGCAAAATCATAGCGTCTTGCTTCGGCATATAAACGTAATGTCTTTACTCGACATCTTATTAATCATGCAGGGCCCTCTCTGGCCATCAGGGGAAGCTACCCACATCCCTCATTAAGTGGAATTTTCGCGCCCTTTCCCTTTTATGGGGGATTTGTTTTTACTTACTCTCTCATTACTTTATTTGTACATGTTTGTACTATATTCATTGCGTTGTTTATTGTATAATTGTGTGTATTTGACACTTAAATTGGACAATATTGAAATGATGACTATATTGGAATTCTTTCTAAAATCTAGGGGGAATTTTTCAAAAAAAAGGGGGACAAAAGTATACTTTTTTGATGGGGGAGGAACCGATATTCGGCCCTAAAGATCGAGGGAACTGTCATGTGAACCTGGATGCGACCAGAATTGACACTATACTAAACATAATATGTTGAGGTGACCAATTAACATTATTATTAATTGACATTATAATATTTGACGAGAATCTTGTAGGATTGCCCGATCGATTCAGCGTGAACACCTTGGGTAATACAAGATTCGAAGTAGCAACATTCAGAATTAGCTTGCATAAGTTGAAATGTTTGGAAAAATCTTGACAACGTTCAAGATTTAAAAAAAATGGTTTTCGTACATTTTTCCATTTATAAACAACCACACACAATAAACTGATGATGGGAACACATTAGTTCTTAAACGTAGTGTCGTCAACTATTATATTTTTAAGAGAAATTATATAAATGCGGAGTATTTTTATTGTGAAGAAGATAGATCGCAGCAACCTTCCTGAAAAGTTCAAAGCCTGGCTATTCCAGCATGCATTACTACAAAGGCTTATCTGGCCAATGATGCTGTATGAGGTATCGAGTTTAGTAATAGAAGCCTTAGAGAGGACCACCAGCCGACACCAAAGAAGTGGTTAGGAATACACCCCCCCAGTTTCTCAAGCGTAGGACTGTACGGAAAGAGCAATACGCTTGAACTCCCACTGTCCTCATTGGTGGAGGAATTCGCGACAGCCAAGAAGAGACTGGTACTCACCCTAGGAGACTCCCCAGATGAGCAGATCCGAGAAGCAGGCATTGTTACCCGCACCAGGAGGAAATGGTCGCTCACATAGACCGTCAGTCAGGCGGAGAATTCGCTCAAGCACAAAGACATTGTACGATTGACTGCTGTTAAACGTCAGGGGATTGGAGCAACAAAAAATTAGTCTGTGAAGCCGAGCAGACAAGAAGAGAGGCGCGCAATGATCCAGGCAGAAGAAAGGAGGGCAGAAGAAAACAAGAGACATGCTAGGGCGGTTGAAATGGGAACACAGGGAGCATGGGCAATATGGAACACACTAGACAGGATATTGACCTGGGCCGACACCTGGAAGTTTGACTCCATCAGAATGTTTTTCCTCCTTAGGTCAGTCAATGACCTCCTACCATACCCCTAAAACCTCTGCCGTTGGGGACTCATACCAGATCCTAAATGTAAACTTTGTAATCGTCCCAGCACTCTAGAACATGTTCTTTCTTGCTGCCCTACAGCTCTGTCACAAGGACGATACAGATGGCGTCACGACAACATCCTCAGAGAGGTGACTGACTGGCTTGAACAATTAAGGAAAAAGGAACGCAGTACCCCCCGATAGATTATCAACTTCGTGAAGCCGGTTGAAACTGCACAGAGAAAGCCGACACAGAAAATCTCAATCCTCAACGGCGCAACCGGATGGAGCATGAAGGTTGACCTTGACAATAAGCTGGTGTCCCCAAGTATCGTCCAGACAAACCTCAGGCCCGACATCGTGCTGGGGTCAGAGGCGGGGAAACGACTCATCGTGATCGAGTTAACCGTACCTTGAAAAACCAGAAGCGAGTGGGCCTACGAGAGGAAAAAGGCCAAGTACACAGAGCTGTAAGAAGCTTGCAATCAAAAAGGCTGGCGTACATGGTTGTTCCCCATAGAATTAGGCGCTAGAGGGTTGGGATAGACGGCGAACCATCCGGAATTTGAGACACGCTGCAGAGCGGTCATCCAGCTGGTTGTCGCTGAGTCGAGAAGAGACAAATTGGAAGAAGTACAGCTATCAACATTCACCCCTAGCTTCAGTGGCCCCACCCTCCCGAGATTTCCATGGTTTAGGGGCGAAACATTGACAACAGAGGGATTGCATGCTGTTGATGAATGTCAATCCGCAATCAACAACCACCAAAGCACTTGAGTCTTGGTGCACGGGTGGTTGTGCATTTGTATTCAACTATTTATAAAACGTGTTTCGAGTGATCTAGTTAGTAAGCGGGTTTTTATATTATGATGTGAAAATCATCATTCACTATTTTTTTTTAATGTGCACAATTATAGGGCAAATTATGTCTCTATTGACCCTAATGCTCTAACATCAAGTACTTGTTTGATGTAACATTATAAAAGATCTGAAGATCTGTTGTGATTGCAAAAGTTACTATTAAGGGTATTTTACTGTGAAACAAAACATTATTTCAAAATACATTATATTAGGGGAAAGGTTCCAAACTTTGGGAATGGATCGTAAAATCACTAAATCCCTAATAGGCGAGCTTGTTGACTTAAATACTAAATCAGAAAATATGCTTAGGGCATTTTTAAATGTGACACGTGTCCATATGGGCTCGGATGCCCTCATATTTATCTTTTGTTTTAAACATTCGCTTATGTCAAATGCAAGCTGTTGTTGGCTAAATTTGACTTTTGACCCCTATGTGTGACTTTGACTTTTAGGCAATAGGACAGGTGAAACACGCGACACTTAGTCTCCTCGTAGTTTTCATTTTTGGAAAGTAATTTAAATATTGCATGTTGAATAAAAAAGTTAATGGTTTAATCTGTGCTAAAGCTCCAGTCTACAAGAAATAATTAACTGCAGTGATTGTTGTTCTTATGCACATAAATGAAATTTATTTAATCTACACCTTTTAAGTGTATAAGAAATGTGTTTAAGAATGTATGCATGCAATTTGCAATTATAACAAGAGGGCCAAAGGCTCTAGATTGCTCACCTGAGACCGGAAAGAACTGAACCGTTTTGAGCAACTTTTGCGATGTGTAAAATTGTGGACTTTTACCTAAGTAATTACTCGGAACCATTTTTTTACCTCAGCTGATACGTCATTAAAAGAACTTTTCTGATCAAATTACAAGTTGATTTTGCAAAAAGTGTTACTTTGGAGTGTTTGATAGGCTTCACTGGAGACATGCAAAGGAAACTTCTCCATTCCTTTGTGACATATTTTGCAATAAGTCGAAACCATTTTGGATCTCAGCAAAGATATAATTAAAAAAAAATATTCTGAGCATGTTTCGTGTAGATTGGACACAAATGTGACACCTAATAGTTTCAAAAAAGCCGGTCCCGGATAATTATGCCAGTGTAATATGCGGAGATTTTAAAATCTATTTTTTGGGGTCGATTTTATAAAAAAATCAGCAGATTTGGTCGCTTCCCCCGCACCCCCATTTTATTTATGAATTTACACGAATCTCAGAAATGTACCTTATTATGTAAATTGGATCAGCCGTGTATGTGTAGAATCTGATTAGCCCAAAATTACTTAGAACCAATTAAGTGATCTGAATTTACAAAATCCCTAAAGAATCTTCAGCTGTATATTTTGCCAAAAAAAAGATTAAATTACAGATCCGAGATATAATGCCCTCATCATATATTAGGCACTAATATCTGCATACGTGCTTACACATATTTCCTTTATATATCAATATATCGTTGATTCAGAAAGGATTCGAAGTAAAACACCCAAATTTTTAGTTACAAACAGAAGTTTTTTTCGTAAGTAATTTCAGCAAAAATAAATATTATTACCTCTTACATGAATTTTAAAATACATATTCAATTAATGGTATTCAGATATCATAACACTTGTTTGTTGCTGTTCATCAACAACCAATCATCATCATCATCGTCGCTATCATTATCATCATCATCATCATCATCATGATAATCATCATATTCATTATAATCGTCTTTAGATAATTGTCACAACATGACTTAATTACATTTAGACGGAATCTTTGTATTTTCTTAACAGTAATGTTTCTTACATGTACATCAACACAGTGATTGCTTAATGGAAGAATAAAGCTTCTGAGTAAATTTAATTGTGAACTATGGCAAACAAATATATATTGCTCATAAGGATAATACGGTTTTAATTTTTCCTTCACAGGAAAACTGAATGCCCATGGTAGTAAGGTGTTTCAGCTTTCCATAACAATTTTCAGACTCAATCAAGTTACCATTTAATTAATTGTTCTGAGCAAAATGCACACATATTGGACGTAATATGTGACTTATTAAGTTTTCACAGTGTTTCATTGAAGCCATATACGGAAATCTGCCATTCCCAAAGTTTCATGAAGATTGGACCAAACATGTGACTTAAAGAGTGCTTACAGTTTTTTCGCTTTATATTTAACAGTCTGTGCCTTTTTCTATTTAGAAAAAAAAGCGCAAAAGACCATGGAATCGGGAAAATTTGAACATAATTAATAATATTATAAATAACCGAATACCGATTGTTTATAAGTGCATGTTTAACTGTTTTTNATGGGTAGCGACCCGCTTCCCCTAAAATGGATTGAGGGCCCTGTGCTATGGAATGAAATTGCTGTATAATAAACTCAATAAACCAAGTATTGAGTTTATTAGAAAAGTTTGGCATATTTTTGGGGAAATTGTGGTCAGATTTTGGGGGGAAAATGTTTCTTTTTGCCATTGGGAAACAGCCTTTTTTACCTTTTGCAATTGGGAAACAGCCTGTAAGAGGCTGTTATTTGGGGCAAAATAATTCACTGGCGATTGGGCAGTGTTTTTTAACAGACCTGAACCATTTACGAACTGGGCTTAGATACCACTAGAACAAATCCTCTGAGCAAGTTTTTTAATGAGTGGACTTCAAGAGTGTTGAACGATTGCCCTTTAGCCATATAAAGAAATTGACTTGCGGCTATGTTTTTCAACAAACTGGAACCATTTTAAAACGTGTCAAAATATACTTTGAAAACACTGTCCAGAGAAAGTTTCAGGAAAAAAAAGTGACTTACAGAGTATGAATAAGGTTTCAACATAACCATACACTGCAACTCCATTACATCGCAGTTCGCGGGATCCACGGATCGCGATATATCCGGATCGCGTTATAACTTGTCAGGTCATTCATGCATGTATATCTATGCATAAGCATAGCTTGGCAATCTTACAATACGATATTAACCTACCTTATTGAATCATGTGTTATATCCATATTTTATACATTGGTATAACATTAAACATTATTCCATTTACCGGGGGTAAGTATTTGAAAATGCGTATAATAACAATTTTAATACGAAAAGCATTGCCAAGTTGTATTGTTCAAGAAAGATTACAAAATCTAGCCACACATACACAGTACAGTCATGGTGTTTTTGTGTGTGTGTAAATGATAAAATCCTTTATAATCATGAGTAAAAGCATACACAAATTAGACCCATGTGCAATATCACATCATTCTTCCTTATGGAAAGCATGGGCTTTAATATTTGATTGCTAAATAAAAACGTTGTAGCGCATGGGAGATAACAACTTGGTAGTGCATTTTTAATACAAAATGCTCTTTTTTGTGGGACAATATATTCAACACATGTTCAGGTACCATGATAGTGTTCCTGTGTCGTATAAATAGATATCGTTGCGGGAAATTAAAATGGAATATATTGTGCCACAAAAAATATAAACAAGCATTTTGTATCTCGTTTAATCTATGTTACCAGACCACATCTTTTGTAGAAAATTTGGCTTTTGCTGTAAGGAACACTGAATGTTTATGCGATAACTTCATTTTACGAAATATTCGTTGATT
Source organism: Dreissena rostriformis (assembly GCA_007657795.1). Classification (NCBI taxonomy): domain Eukaryota; kingdom Metazoa; phylum Mollusca; class Bivalvia; order Myida; family Dreissenidae; genus Dreissena; species Dreissena rostriformis. Next base: position 113,589 of record VMBQ01000273.1, read on the forward strand.
TGGAATGTTAATGGGGCTTTAAGTGATTTCTGCAAATTCTTTTAATATAAATTTAGCTAATTTACTGTAATGTTTGGCATCTGACAAAGCAACATACCATGTCCATTTAAACTACTTTGAAATAGTAGCATCCACCATTCTTAGACTCCAAAGAAGCATACATGTACAGTCGAGTTTCTTTTCCTATTTTGGGGAAAGAGGGAAAGAAATCGCGTGAAACGCCTGATTTTGGGGAAAAATACGGAATGACTTCAATAATCAATTTAACATATTTTGCTGTTTCAAAACACATTCAAGGCAACAGATAATTTAATTATGATATATGTTTCTACACTGGATCAGAATAACTTATATAATAATATATATAAGATCGATTTGTTGTTTCAATTTAACTTATTTCAGCCAATGAACCATTAATAGGTTGACACTACTTCAAGAACAATTATTTAACACTCGGAACACCATTATTTGAAAAATAAATTCTGCAAAATCCTTATCTGTTGCTCGGCAAATTCATGACACTTTGTTTCTTTTCAACAAACATGTTTACTATCTCTTCATAGTCTTTTTCAAAAAATTTCCTTTCAAAATTTGGCTATAAATACTCGGTTTTAATACCTTTGTCAGTATTTTTTGTTTTCGTTCCAATGCCGAGCCGGTATTCGGCCCCATTCCCAATGTAAAACAAAAGTATATATTTTCCCTATTAGTACCTAAACATTCCCAATATATAAGTTTTCCAAAGAGGTTTTTAAGATCTCATTGTTTGGGCGAAATGTCTGTCAGAGGGGACACATACGTCAAGGGGAAAGGGCCGATATTTTGCGGGATTCGAAAAAGGAAGGAAACCTGTACACAAACACAGGGAAAACTCGGGTAACGGACACAAGGCGATCACATAAAGATATATTGCAAATGTGCTCTGTGCACTCAGACATAAGCAAGTATATGCTGATATAAAAACAGCACTTTAAGTTGTTACTTTTTGTGATGGTCATGTTTGAGTGTTCAATTTGTGTTAAGTGAAATCATTTCATGACACTTTGACTGAACAACTCTGTAAAATTATTTAGCCGAATAAGAAATGTATCTGCAAAGAAAAAGGTTATAGCTAGATTGCTTTCCTTTATTTAAGTGTGGATATAACAATTGTAGCATTGAATATTGGAATTTCCAAAGAAAACCTTGGATAACAGTCAACATAAATGATACCACACTTGGCTGGAAGGACTGCCTGGTGGTTCATTTAAACTATACTCTCCATCGCAGGAAATATAATGCTATAAATTGAAAATCATAATTATTCACTTACTTTTGTCAGTAGACACAGAGGATTGTGTATTCCTGCAGCAACGGGGAATGACAACTTGCTGTCGAAGTGTTTACAGTTCATCATAAAACTGATGATTCCGTTGAAGTCTGTTTCTTGAACCGAACTCTTTCCAGCATATCCGTCTGGAGGAAAATAAGCCGTGGCAATTTGCCAGGGATTTGTTGTCCATTGTTGCGCTATTGTATTCTTCCATGACGGTTGCTTGAATTTATGTTGCTTCACAATTTCGTCATGGACTTTATTACACACATGCGCAGGACATGGTCGTGGTTGTTTTGACGCGTTATCATGCATAGATGTGCATGTGCTCTGTGCTCCTTGTTTTTTGCATACGCCTCTTGTTGGGCATTTCAGCAAGTTTGCAATGTGACAGCTTGAACACGTAGCTTGCGACTGAATACTTGACCAGATAGTGTTGTATATATCGGCGTGTACAGTTTTAGCCTCATTATCCACAAACTGCTCTAAGCCAGACTTTGCAATGTCAACTGCCAGCCACGCCTTCAGCCAGTTCGTCCTTTCCTTCTCAGTGAACACAGTGGATAGACTCACCATCGTGTTTTATAAGCCACATCCCAGAGTGCAATAAAATATGCGTTTATGGAGACAAGTGTTTGCTTGAGAAGCCCCTGTAAAACATAAATTAGTTGTATTAGTTGAATTCCCAAATGTATGAACGCGATTGTGTATAAAAGAAGATTTTCCAATAATTATGTAAATAGTATGTATGACTATATTTACCAGATGTTATATGTACTGATTGAACAAAAAAACGATTTGTCATTTAACAATTCCTTAACCTAAACAAGAGGGCCAAGATGACCCTAGTTCGCTCGACTTTTTTTTACAAGGCCTTGTTCATTGCTTACTTTACGCACATGCATTAAACCCCCTTTTCACAGAGCGAGGCTCATATTATTGTTTAATGCTCTGAGAAATTTCAGGATGAGTGGGTACAAATTGTTTTACTAATGCCACATGAAGAAAATTTGACGGCCTAATGGCGTCCATGTTTGTCATTGACAGGATCCATATCTCACAAAATTTTAATGTTCTAACCAAGTTACATAATAAGCAATGTGGGATAATCTCCTGTTGAGAAACTTCCTATAACCAACAAACCGCTCCTCAATGGTCATAATGCAAAACCATTTCCACTTGGGTATCTAAGATATGCAACAATTTAAGGTGAAAGAACTTTTCACTTAAACCAGATTCAAAACTAAGTAGAGATAATGCATCCTTTATTTCATTGTTTGCCCGAGGTTTATTGATACAATGCATAACAAAAATGCAGCTAGCATTACATTTGGTAAAATTTAAATAAATTACAAGGTAAAGGGAGACACATGCTGTTACACTTATTTACAAAAAGTATATGCATTAGTTGTTTCCCTTGTTTGAACAATACACTTCATGGTATATTAAAAAAGGTTTTTCTATGATTTGACCTAGATTTAGTTTCTGACCCCAGATGACCCAAATACAATCCCAATCCAGATTTTATCAAGATAAACATTCTGACCAAATTTCAAAAAGATTGGATGAAAACTGTGACCTCTATTGTCAACACAAGATTTTTTTTCTATTATTTGACCTAGTGACCTAGTTTTTGATCCCAGATGACCCAAATACAATCCCATTCCAGATTTTATCAAAATAAACATTCTGACCAAATTTCATAAAGATTGAATGAAAACTGTGACCTCTACTGTCTACACAAACAAATTGTTGACGCACGCACGACGGACGCCGGACATCACACGATCACATAAGCTCACCATGTCACTTCGTGACAGGTGAGCTAAAAATTAATTAAATAAGATATGAGCAATGAGAGTTTCGGTACTTTGCTTAACAAGATGACATTTGTTTTGAAGTAACAGTTGTATAACTGTACAAGTGCTGGTAGTATTACATATCGCTAACGATTTATGATTGGGTAATGTTCTATGAACTTTTATCCTGTCCGAACTAAGTTGTGACTCTAACCTGTAGTCGAATTATGTGTGTTCGTCTAGCTTTGGTGAAGGAGGTATAATAATCCCAGTGTGCACTATAAATGTATTATTGCTTAAGCTATCTTATCATCCAAACTCATCACAATATCTTATTATTACTAACAAGAGGGCCAAAGGCCCTTTAATCGCAAACCTAACACCCGAAAGAACTGAACTGTTTTAAGAAGCTTTAGTGATGTCTGTGTTATGCACGTGGTTTCTGACCTTGCCCTTTACCCAGAACCATTTATTATATTGGTTAAGATATATATAGAACACAATTAATGTTCTGATCAGGTTTTATGGGTTGGGAAAACTGTGTGACTTTTAGTGTCTTTACATGGAAAACTGACCGAAAAACTGGTGGCCATGTGTTTCAATAGAACAAAACAATTTTCGAAGCCAGCCAAGATATCATTGAAACAATGAGCAAGTTTGTTAAAGATTTGAAACAAAAGGGTGATGCGTGCTCTAAAGCGCTAACCTGAGTTTACGTACAACAATTGCTGCAAAAAAATGACCTGATAAAAGGCGCAAACTAATTAAGAGATAAATCAGACCTAAACAAGCAAGAAATATGTCCATATAGCATGGATTTTCCCACATAACACTTTTTTCTAAAAACTCAATGCTTGTGTCAAACCTAAGGTGTTTATGGCTAAATATGACTTTTGATCTATAAATGTGACCTTGACCTTTGACTTTATTGAAAAAAATACAACACTCAGTCACTTGAATGAATGATGAATGAAAACGTTACAGTCTTAACAAGCTGTTTTATAGCCAAATTTTAGCTTTGACCACTAAGTGTGACCCTGACTCTGAGGTGGTGAGAAAGGTTTAAAACACGAAACGCCTTGTCCTCGAGGTTGTCTCAAGTGGCAAACTATGTTAAGAAAACATAATAAATAACAAAGTTACAGTCTGAATAAGCAATTTTATAGTCGGAATCGATATTTGAAGTGTGTCCTTGTTTTTGATGTAGGGAGACGAATGTAACACGCTACAAGTCATGTATATCTTGGGCAGGCTATTTTAAAATCTATCAATAAATGGCATAACTATGACTGAGACAGAAATGTTCAAGTTATTTTATGGCCAGATAAGACGTTTTACCTCTATGTGAGAGCTTGACCTTTGAGGGAGGGAGACGGTTGTTATGCATACAATAACGTTCCCAAATGGTTTCATTTGTGGTAAGTTATCTGAAGATAACATAATGAATGACAAAGCCTCATTCCGAACAAGGTAGTGAATGGCCAAATGCAATCTTTGAACTCGACCTTTGAGGTAGGGAGAGACACATTGTGCAAGCGATTTGTCGTCTTAAGATGGAATGCATTTTAAAGGTCATTAACAAATGGCTACGTTGTGGTTGATTCCGGAATTTTCAAGCAGTTGCAAGCTGTTTGATAAACGTTGACAACACAGTATTACTTTCAAGATGAGAAAAAACACATTACCTAAATAGTATAGTGTCATGATAAGACGAAAATCGTTTAAGTATCTAACCACAAATGTTTGCCGAAAAATATTATTAATAAACTCATAATAAGCCATGTGAGGACACATATGATGTAATCTCCCGAAGTATATTTTTTATCTACGCACACTACTGTGCGGTTTGAATATACGTGCTTTTGATAACACACATTTCATGCGGTGGATATATGACTAACAAGTGCACAACAACAATAACACCTTTGTTTTCAATTTAATAATTCAAAAACGTAATTTATCTAACTTTATTTCAAAGTCAGGATATACGCCGAATACCTAAAAAAAAGATGTTTCTTGTTTTCATGTACAACAATGTCGGAACATTGTGATTTCTTTAATCTGTGAACACGTCCCTTTAAGTAAGCTGATAGCAGAGTGGTTTAACACTGTGTAGTTATACGTTGATTGTGATTAAAGCGGATTGTGTCCGACACAAGTTTGGTTCGCTATCTTAGAAATCGATAATCCGTGAACACTTGAAAATAAATGATATTCAAACGTTGACTAGTACTAAACTATTGGTGATATTTACGCAGATTATGTAAACGAGCAGACATAGGTAGACATTTGAATCTAAATTGGTATTGGAAAATAAAACTTTAACGGTCGAGTTAACATAATGCAATATAATTTTTCATTGCATAGATTATTTTACTTGACAAGGGAAGTAGTTATATGTACTACTAAATGCCAATAGGGAAAATAATTATCGGAAATGATTATGCTGTCTTCCTGATACAGGGCAATTACTTAGAAATTACTACATTTGTAATACATTTATATGAGATGTAATTAGCTTTCATGCTTTAGTATTTAAGGACGTATGCGGCATTTTAGTTTTACGCAAATCTGTTTTACTGTAACACCGGTTGCGCAATAAGTGTATGTTATTTCGGATACTGTAACACCGGTTGCGTAATATGTGTATTCGATATCAAATATGGAAATTACACCAAAACAAAACTATTAATAAGCAAAGAAAACTGATTAAACAATATGTGCCCTATAAACTGCACAACAAGAATCGACCATCATCATCTCTAAGACCACACACACCCTTTTTATAGCGTAATTGTAACGGCAAGCATGGGTCTTAATACGGAAAAAATGTCTATACATCCTTATAATTAGAGATGTTTGTGTCGACTCTGGTGACCTATTTTTGGTTTCTTTGTTTTCTTGTGGTTTGATAACCATTTTAAGCAGATTGGGGTGAAATCTTTGTTCTGGAATGTTACATAATGAGAACATGAAATGTTATATGAATTTTGGGCCTTTTTATGTTGAAAATCAGAAGAAGAAAAAAAAACAATTAGCCCAAAAAGTATCATTTGTTGATATATATTTGATGTATTATGTTATGAAATATATTATGAATCATAGTTATAAATGATTATAGAGGAATACGTTATTTTTAAATGTTGTCTCACTTCTTTGATCATTGTTGTCTTGTCTTGCATATTTGTGAGGTAAATACACAAATTGAAACAGTCGTAATATTTAATGAAAAAAAAAAAAAAAACAACACTGACGATCCTTGATTTTTGTTTCATTTTTATACCGGCTAAAGAAAGCTGTATTAAATTACCAAAGCATATATAATTATATTATTACCAAACAAAATAATCAAACTTTATCATACCGTCCTTAACATATATTATTTACTTTAAAAAATGAGCCAATGTAGACTTTAAAAATCAAGATTGATTTCAGTATAATTACATTACAGTGGCGTATAAAAACAAATTGGTAGTTATAATTTCCAAAAAACGTATAAAAGATACCGAAATGCATGTATGTAGTGAATGATTGCTTAACATCTACGCATAACAAAAATTATGTTGTAATTCTATTCACATACTCACGTTTAAGTAGTGTGTATAAGTTTTCAAATACATAAATTACTTTTGTTTAATTAATGCATCGTACATTAACGTTGGTTTTTTTGCGTATACATTTTCTCACCAATTCAAATAAGATATAAGTGCTTATATATACACTTATGCATAACAATGGAATGCAGTGAATTGGTCAAGTCATGTAAAGAATAACACTTAATACCGTTTATGTTCCCCTTTTATTGTATTAAATACATCTTGCTTTTAGTTGGATACGGCGTACTTTTACTGATCTCGATACATATTATTTATTATTTGGGTCTTCATTTAAATTTAAATCTACTTTTGCATTAACATACAGCCAAACAATAGTCAAGTCATGAGATGTTTGCGTCGGCGAAAACTGACTTTTTAGATGTTGTTCTATACATCTATAAAGCCGCGAGTTTAAGTACTTTTAAATAATGCCTCTAGGGGCAAAGCCAACCATTTCCAGGTAATATGTACATAGTAAATACTGTATTGCCATCATAACTTAAAAAACATTGTACCATTTCAGGGTGAGCAATCGATAATGATTTTGGTTTTCTTGTTTTAAATGGTATTTATATTTTTTATAAGAACAATACTCATGTTATAGCTTATTGCATAATTCGACTATACATGTACTTGGTTATTGTTTCGGAAGAGCTCTCTAAGCTCCCTTTTTACCTAAATATTTTGCGATCGTGTGTTCAGCGGCAACATTGAACGCTTATCGAATAGGGTACATTTTCTATATTAAAGTAATGCAAACATACTGAACTTGAAAAACTTATACCAATAAAAGCCACCTTCTTGATGAGGATAACAATTTTACACAAGTGTTTAAATAAGGCTGTTAAAATAAACCTTTATGAATATCTATTACACACATTCTAGATCTAAACACCATTTTGCACAATTGTCCTCAATGTTATGTTATTATGAGAATGTAATTTGCGTTCATAAAATGAAATAGCTATTTGACAGTGATCACGCTGACAAAGGCCAAAACAAAATTGACGAAACTTTGCCAAAATGCTTAGAGACCAGTTGATTGTTATTGTTTACATTCGCGATTTTTCGCGCATGCGCACTGACTGGTTGGCAAAAGCACAGGTTATCGTAGTGTAAAAGATATGGATTCAGGCATGTGTTTACTCCAGAACTCGATTAGAAAATCCGAAATAAATATTAAAACACCTAAATAATTGTGCAAATATATCATATTAAGTACCAATTAATGTATATTCATAAATATAATTGCCTCTTTATAAAAATACGAATAGGTTATGAGCATTAGAATAAATGTGGTCGGAAGACTAAATAATGACAATTCCACAAAACAAAACTATAAATTAGCCATATTCGTTCTTAAAGTTAGACTTAAATAAATGATATTTCAAAAATAATAAAACATAATAATTTAATTATAAGTAAAAGTGGTGTGGATGCGATATTGTCACTTTTCATCAGCGATCTAAAGTGTAAGAGGTGCATTGAATCAATTCTAAAACAAAGCCCTAAACAGGGCTCACTATGGCTCTAAATTTTCTGTAGCTAAATTTACCTTGTTATGTCTTAATTCTTATTATTTTGGATATGTTACGGGTGATAATATAGAAAACCTTGTTGCCTACTGGATTTTTGTGTAGCCGAATTTCCTTATATAAAACCATTGTGGTGAATCACATAGTAAGCCCTGCTAAAAAGCGGAAAATACTTAAATCTTAAAATGTTATGGTAAATTGTCTTTTACATTGAATGAATTTTCGTTTCATTTACAGTAAATGACAGTATTGATCAATTTTAGCATACACATGAAAAAAGCCTGCATATTATGCAAATTGAACCGATTTTGCATGTATATTAATCTCTCTTTACTAGTGATAGTGAGTGATACAATTATAGCATTTTATGATACCATAAATTTATCTATTTAATTTTAACCGCGTATTTTTTACCCCTATTGCGATCAAACGTGATTGCTTGTTTTCCTGATGGTGTTTCGTACACTGCAGTACTTAACGTAGCGGAGTTTACATGTGCCGTACCCGTAAAATACGTTAATTGTGTAGCAGTTAATGGGTACACTATTTTAAATGTATAGTTATTAAACACTTTATTATTATAATTAAACTGGCTAATATCTATACACTATATAGTTCATGTTAATCCATGTCGGACAAATGTCTTCGTTTTTTTTCAAATATTATAAAATATTTTATTAAAACAACTGTAAGTATTTTGTCCTTAAAATTTGGCTTAAATGAATGCTCAATATGACAAGAGATGATATGGTGGTGCCATAAATTGCGTTTAATGACCACATGTGGTTTATACAGGGATCCAAGTATAGGTCCCTGGGTTTATCAAACTTTAAGGCACCATGTTTCTTTGTCATTGTCTGGACAGTATCCGATCATAACGAGATAATCGGTTTGTGATGAACAAAGGGGCCAAAATTAAACATCGGGTTAAATATGCGGAAAAGGTGTCAAAATTGGTGTTGACAATTAAATAAAAACAATTACATTTCTCAAGAGAATTAATTGAATGTGTAACAAGGTAAGTTTTTACAGACATATAAAGGTTCAAATTAGTTACTATATATTGCGTACATAAAAATCGATCTTTTCATTGTTTGTTTTCATCCTTATTTGTGTTTGTTCAATTAATTTATTATGAAAGAATTTCCATTTTTGAGTATTTTTGTCCAAAAAAAAAGGTCGCGAAGATGTGCCAAGTAGAGATTTTTGTGGTAACCACATACCGAGCTCGTAGATTGTGTTCCATTCCCGAGTTTGTAGTCAATAAAATCAAACAATAAAAACAATCTAATCGTTTCAAAAATGCATGTCCTTGCTTGCTAATGTTTCATTCAGACATAATTATTTAGATTATATTTGATTTTATGCAGGGTTATCAATAAAACGACGACTCTGGAAATCTTCTCTATATGCGCTTATATGCATTCTACCTCGTTTTGCCAACCAGTGTGTGGAGTCTAAACTTTACAGGTGCGCGTGACGTCACTCGTCAACTGGTCAATAGGCAATACTGAGGCCAACATTGATTCTGCGTCATGTATTTCTAAAGACTTTGTCACCAGGAAGAATCTTAGAAAACAAACATTGTTACCACTCTAGAGGCTACGGGCATGAGTCAATCTCGATTAAATTATATCAAAATATTTATCGCGACAACGTCTTAGCCGAGTTTGAATCTGGGTCACGTGTTTCCAAAAAAAGGCCTCTAGAAAACGCATATTAACAAAATATTAGGACAATATAAAAAGACTCTCTTCTATTCGTGCTATTTTTGTCATTAAGTTGTAAAATTACTGAAAACATATATAGTATATTAGGTTGCATTTTAAAGTCCTGAGAAGTAAAGTTTTTTTGTTCAGGAGAAGTAAAATGTTACGGCACTAGTGGAACTGGATAAGTGGATTTTAAAGGTAAGGTCGAGCCATGATAAGTTAGTCACCTTTTTGCAAAACATAAATAATTCTTTGTTAAGTTACAAGAGAGCAGACTAATCTTTATTGATTCGCCCCGACTATAAACACAGACTGTTGCCAATAAAAATGCCAATAACAATAAAGTGCAGATAACGTCATCACTCGGTCTTGCAAAATATCTTAAGTCCTGAACATTTCAATATTTTATGCTCTTTACGGTGACACTAAATTTATGGATATATAACTATCCTGGTTATGTAACTTTGTGTCAATATTGCTAAATATTTTATGTTTATTTTTTCAATGATTTATTTGTTATTGTAAATTTCGTGTTTGCTGTGAGGTCTGGTTTATTGATGTTTAAGGTATATATGTTAAGGTTGGTTGTTTTATCTCATATTTCATCTGAGAGATAAACGTTTCCTTAAACATTTTCTTTATGGCATGTTTGGGTGATTTACTCGAGAAATTATATTTATTTGTCATGTGGCTGGTTGTAAAATGTTTACTTTATATCAGTTGAAGTGTTTGTAATCGCACCAAAGATAGAGCGTGACTGATTTGCAAGATTGATTATAGAGAGTTTATCAGGTTTTATTATATGTGTTTTATACGTTTTATTATTGCTACATATATAATACTTAATGGTATTATATTTGTACATTTGAAATTGAAATAACTGTTTAAATAGTAAATGGTAGGTACTATACTAACTATCATGGCTGAAGCTGGAATACACAATAGTCTTCTAGATTTAACTAAAAGGTAGACTACGTGTACGTCAGAAGAAGATGAGTTACGCCATAGCATCAAGAAATCGGAACAGAACAGACGGACAGAATAGGTGAAAGATATGTTCCAACAGAAGCTTGGTGAATGTACACAAAGTCGAAGAGCAGCGTCCTCCAGTAAGCAGATGCTGATACAGACAATGCCCGATTGGAAAGGTAAACGGATGAAGAATTTGATATTTCTGCATTAACTAATCAGATACAGAAAAACCTAGTCCACCGAAAGATGGAGAGCAATAATTAGCAACACGAGCGGTTAGATCAGTTACTCCTAACGTACAGTTACCAAAAGTGAAGTAGTACGCAGAAGAAAAAGTGCGTAGAAAATACATGGATTACCTAAAGACGGAAGTTAAGCGACTGTGATGGGATCTGCATAGTACGACAGAAAGATGTGAGAAATTAAACAAGATACCTCTCAACAGCGAGAAGAAAATTGCTCTGTAGGAATTTAAGTTTGAAACGAACAGGCCGAAAAAAAAATAAGAGATGACAAACATCAGAGGTTGAAGAGACAAGAAGGACAATCAATTAAAGAACAGCAGAAGATGGACGACAAAATAAATGATCTGGAAGAAAGAGAACAGAGTTAGCTGACCATTATAAAAGACAAGAAAAGCTGGAACAAGATAACAACAGACCCAAAGTCGTCGGAAAGGAGGCGAAGAAATTTATAGCAAAATTCGTCAACTTGAATTACAAAAGTCCAGTTTTGATAGATGTTTCGATAGAGGGATATTATGTTTCACGACTGATATGGGTCATTCATGCGCAGTCACTGTATAACATTGAATACACCAATACTAGTATCGTCTGCCTACGAAACACGGCCGTTGCAAAAGTCGTATTGAAAAAATAAAACACTCGAAACAAGCGTGACAATCAAGCAATTATTTCAAAGCTGATTTATTGACACCTTACTGTTGATAATAGATTTTAATAAAATAATGACAATTAATCAAATGATAATGTGAAAAACACGCGCGATTTAAGTTAGAGTTTAATATTTAAGTTTTTAATGTGTAACACTTAGGTAGGGTAATTTTATATAGATTACTATAACAATGACAGTAACCAAAATGCCTTTATAGCCACTAAAATGACTTCGTAAAACTTAAATTACAAAACACTAGAGCATTGCAAGAGTCATGGAAAGTTAATATCAATGGCTCCGCTTTGACGATGAAACAAATGTAATGTGCTGTGACATACGCCTACAGGTACAGCATACTCTTTCAACTCCGTAGCCCGCCACAGCGGGCAGCCGTAGTTTACACCGTTCACCACGATAACCCGCCATAGCGGGTGTTCCGATATTTAACCTTTCTTTGTCTGACTCACATAAGTAAATCACGTTTACCAGCGAGAAAAAATGTTAGCGTGGGTTATGGCCGATTGTTACTTCCGTGTTTACCGAAAAGAATGAAAAATATTAATTTTAAATGCGTTTAATCGAGAATTTAAACAACACACTGGTTATAACAATGGCGGACGGTGAAATTTCTTCGGATGAGTGGTCGGATGACGAATTTATTGATCAAATAGGTGATTTTGACTTGCATCATTTAGATGAAAATGACAGACAACGATTGAATAGTGTTTTGCAAAATTTTGAAAACAATCCAGATAACGATACAGGTGACGTCAGACTTCCACACACTGGTGAATTTGTAGTCCAGTGATACTGACATATCTTATGGAAAGACACACCTGTACAGGTGAAAAACTCACCTGTAATTATATTACCTGGTGAGATGGACACATGTCATTAGTATAAATACTTTCAGGCATTTTAAGACAGTGTATATTGTGTACAGTAACATGTTGTGTTGACAACCATGATTTGTTCAACAATGATGCTTATTTGAGTATTATAAATGAATGAAATGTAAGCAACTGCCATTTTACCTGTGTACTTAATTAATCGTTTAAAGTTATAAATTCAAGGTTTTAAACAAGGACACTTATCTTTTTACACTATATTATATTGTATACCAATAGAACAGAAATTATTTTGAAATTAATTGATGTTTTATTATGATTATTCTTTAAAATTATTGAATTGTTACCTGTTAATTAGATATCTTACCTAAAAACCAGGTAAATATGAATAAAATCAAATTATTGTTTTTGTGATTATATAGATACATTGTACATGAATGAACTTTCTAAAAATGTATGGCTTGTTATAGAAAAAATGCTTTGTTTTT
>VMBQ01000273.1:130269-185345 GCA_007657795.1 Dreissena rostriformis
GTAAAAATTGTACGTCAAAGTATAATTTTGTATGTCGATGTACAAAAAAATGTACGTCGACGTACAATATGTACGTCGACGTATATTTTTTTGTACGTCGACGTACATATTGTACGTCGACGTACAAATTGTACGTCGACGTACAATTTTGTACGTCGACGTACAAAAAAATGTACGTCGACGTACATATTGTACGTCGACGTACATTTTTCTTTAACCTAGTAGGTCTTGTTGACTTTTGACCCAAATGGTACGCCATAGAAAACAGTACAATAGATCGCTGGCCGTCTATCACTGTTGAATGCAGTGTGCCCGATTGAATGTCGAGTTATATTGAGGTCATGTAATAAGATAACGCATGCGTTTTGTTATTTTTGTTTAAAATATGCCTTCACGTGATACGAAGGAGTAAATAGGTTTAAAGTAGCTGTACACTTTTACAAAGCGTTTGCATCAAAGCAAACCAAATGCTTGAAAGCAGTTCTTTGAGGTATGCGGTAATTATTTTTGTTTTACTGAAGCGGCAATGACTGGAGCAGTATTAAGCAAGCGTTTTACCATATGGTTATCTTCACATCAAAAGCTTATTGAGTCCTGTTGTGATTTGGGTGACTTTACACTTTATTTCATCACGATTGTCATGTTCATATGGTTCCAAATTTGTTTTCAATTAAAAACGAATTATATGTCACGAACAAAGTATTTCATGATTGAGTATACACAACAACGCTTATTGAGGAACCAATATAATTTTGTTGCTTTAAAGGACTTGCTCATATTCTAAATAAACAACGACACCAAGTTCATCTAGTTTAACTGCCAATTAAAGGCACAATAACAGAAGTTATACAATACTCAATCAAGTTAAAAATAAACATTCAATCATAACGCAGACTTCATTTGTTTACACCATAGTTTTTAGAAACAGCATCCCGATGAGATTGCTAGGAAGAGCAGAAAAAATTAAGTTTTTCGCTCCGCCATTTTTGTTTGCAAAATATATAATTTTCAATTACATTCTGTAACGAATAGCATTTTGCCATTACCGGTATATATATACATGACACGATATTTTGTTCATTTGTATTCACATTGTGTACAAATTCAGAATTGGCTAAAACATACACTATTTTCAATCTGAAAATATGTGAAATTGTGCCCTTGAACAGGACCTATTCAACCATTTAAACAATGAAGCAAAGTGAATTGTTCACAATAAATTGTTTCGTGACATCTAAACAGTTCTGATGCTAATTCGAAACTGATTTTATTTATTACTAGTGGCGTTAATTCTAAATTTCCTTCGAGAATGATACTAAACTTATCATTCTGGTGTGTTATGTATGTCTGATACATGTAATGAAATTCTCGTTATAAAACTAAGGCGTACCCGTGTTCGTCTGCTGTAGATGACGTAAAGCATAGCTTGTCACGGTTTCGTTTCGTTTTGTTTTGTTTCGGTTCAAACACTGTTCGATCTTGTTGGCTGGTTGATGGTTACGTTAAAGTATATACAATCTAACCAAGCGTCAGTGTTCTCAGAGGTCCTTCTCCACCACGACATTATCGTGATGGCCACTTGCGTGAAATTTCGAATACGCCTCGGACAGTTTTAGGTCGCATATATCACACTTACATTCCGCATCGGCGTTTAATTCATTATCCCGACACGGTGCATGTGCATAAAAACAAATATACTACATCCGAACTGATTAGTTCACGTCCATCGTAGAAATGTTTTATGATATATTGTTTAATATTTAATTAAAAGTATACATGTATAATACAAACTTCTCAGTAAAAGTATCTATTTCACTCGCTATGTTAAACGCGCTGCATAGATGTGTAAAATAGTGAAATAAATGCTAGGCGGAAGATAAAAGATTAGATCTATATGTCGTAAGTTGTTGTAAACAATAAAATCATGTATCTTCGGAGTGGTATACGCGGAAGATTTAGATAATTCTCATGAGCTATGATACGTGTAAAACAAGTAGCTATGATACGTGTAAAACAAGTAGCTATGATACGTGTAAAACAAGTAAAACAATTGGCGAGTCTAGCGGTAAGCCGAACGTTGGGAACGGTAATATTTTACTTACTCTGTTCAATAATAAAGATGATTTGGGATAAACATGTGCTGTGTTCATTAGTAATCTAATAAAGTTAAATTTGCTCTTAACGCTGTTATTTTAGTTTGTTATGAAAAGGTCCTTAAGGAGCTCTTAATCCGGAATGTATAGGCGGTAACATACCTTTGATATGTCAGTTCTAAATTACTGCGCATTTGCATAATTGCAACTTTAGACATATATGTCGTGTTCTGAGAAAACTGGGCATAATTAATGCTTGTGCGTAAAATGTCGTCCCAGATTAGCCTGTGAAGTCCGCACAGGCTAATCAGGGATGACACTTTCCGCTTTTATGACATTTTTCGTTTAAATGAAGTCTCTTCTTAACAAAATTCCAATTTAGGCGGAATGTGTCGTCCCTGATTAGCCTGTGCGGACTCCACAGGCTAATCTGGGACGAAACTTTAAGCACATGCATTATGCCCAGTTTTCTCAGAACACGACTCATATTTGAACCCTCAGATCAAGACAAGAAAACATAATTCTATGAAAGGACTAAATTGACATTAAGGTAACGCTGATCAGTGTTATATAAAACTTATACAGTTTTTTAAAACATGTTTTCTATGCTAAGCTTTTTCCAAAAGGTAATTTTAAATATTGGGCAACAATACATAATTTTACGAAAGAATGTTTTGTAGGGATTATAATGTTTGTCTATAAGGTTACACAACTGTTTAAAAAACACCTCTACAACGGAAAATTTCTTTTTTACTCGACGATACATCAATTATGTACAATCAGGGATGTATACAAGTTAGAATTAGATCGTCATAGCTATTATCTTATTTAAACGTATAATATTTACCTGAAGCATTTAGTATTTAACAAATTTAACAGCATACTAAGCAGTTTATGGTAGTGATTAGTTTATCATGTATAAATTAAGTCATGTTTTGCGCAAGTAGTAATAATATACTATTACATTCCTCCTTTTGAACCCTGTTTAAAGAGTTCTGCTGCTCATTTCCAGGTTCTTGATCACGTGTATTGATACAGTTAAGTGAAGACTGTATGTAGTGAACAATATTTACTTAATCAAGGCTTTAGTGGTAGGGTTCTCAATCATTGCATTACTTTAAAGTCTTGTTCTGATTTAGGCTGTTTGCAGTATGCCTACAAATTAATAAGGTTGAAAATCAGAAACACGTCTCGCAGTCACGTGGTTTTTTTGCTGTCCGAAAAATGCCCGGATGTTGGCAAACAAACGTCGATATTACCTATATATTATGTATTCGAGAAATCGCTCACTATATAAGTAACGTTTACTTTAGGTGTTATGTTTCGCGGCTGTATAAGAAAGTCTGCGTGGCGCAGAGGTAGCGCACTCACTAACAGTAGAGTTAGCGATTGTGTTCCGCGTTTAATCGGTAAAAAAATCGCTAAAAATATGCATTTTTTTACCGATTTAACCGCTTAATAGATTTTCAGCGGTTATGCAGCGTTTTAAACGGATTCATGGACCTTTTTTGTTGTATTTTGTCCCTGTATAGGTCCCTGACGGATTTCATCGGTTTTTAAGCGTTGTCATCCGTTGAATTGCGCAACCACTATTTTACGCGATTAATCGCTACGCATGCGCATTTGTCCCAACCGCTGAAAAAGCGCTGAATGGGCGGAGTCTAACAGCGGTAGGTGTGTCCTATATTTATTTATAGATCTCGCTTATCCGTGTGTTATCCATTTTCAGTTTGAACGTTATTATTTTGTTTTACTTTTATTGTGTATCCAACTAAAATATATGTTATTTACACGGACAACTGGATAATGTACTGGACAGATTGGATTACTGCCAAAATGACTGAATTAATTTATTGCTAAATTGTTGTGTTTAAAATTAACAATGTGTTCCACAATTATTGTTGATTGACTTTCCATTTAGAAAACGCACTGAAAACAAACTCGTAAATGAGTGCTAGGAAAATGCTTGGAAAGAAAACTGCGTCTTAGTGAAATACTTAAATACCATATATTTTTTACCATATATTTTAAGCGATTGAAACACATTTATGTTTTATACCTAATATGCCATGTGATTACACAAAATATAGGATCTGATGTAGTATCAGTTATATCTACGTACACAAGTATGCAGTTTGAATATACGCGTACATGTACTGGATCTCAAATTCATGATATACGCCGAACATCATTTTTAAAAAGATATTTCTAGCTACCATTACCTTCGTTACATGAAAAATATAATATAATGAAAATCTATAGAATGATAAGAATTGGTATTAACATTAATATGATTAATAACAAGAGTATATACCTTAAAAATGATATCTAGCGATGATTGTACCATTATACATTTTGTATTTTACAACAGAAAAGGTGACCAAAATACGAAAACACATAACATGTAAGCTATATTATTTTCCCATAAACGTCACATATTCGCGCAAAAAGACGGGACATTTAAAGGTTGAAAACCCCATCTACACAGTAATGCCCATTAAAAAAACTCGTTCAATAAATAGTAAATGCTCTACCATTTTGGTACATAAGAACCGTTTAAAATATTTAATCACAAAATTGCAAGCGTCCGTTTTATTTATTATTTTGTATTCGCGTTCAAGGTCGAATAATATCTGAAAAAATCACAATGATTTGTCACATGAAAACTAGTTTGATGCTTTAGCGATAAATAATTAATTAACTTAAAGTCGCGGGAAAAAAATGTTAAATTGAAAAAAAATGGATACGGTATCATTTATCCGTCTTCGACTATCATACATTATTTGATCAATTCAAATGTCGCAAAAAAAAAATCATAAAAAAAATAACATTTGCTTTGGAAGTTATAGTTTCGTTTGCTGCTTATTGCATAATATTTGCCTTTGGGCCAACCAACGGGAAAAATAAAGCATCGGCCAGTCATGACCGATCAATGAAGCAAGTTAAGCCTCGGCCTGGGCCGGTCAAAAATAAGGCCTAGTTAAGGACAGTTTATCCCCTCCCTATGTGGTGTGCCAGTCGGATATATATGGATACTTATACACGGGATGTTGGCCCAACTTAATATCTCTTATCATAATCTTGTCTCTCAGGTGACTGAGAAATGGCTGTTAAGGATTTCATTAATTTATTATTGTATTGCAGTATTAAATAGAAATGTGTTGTATGTATTGTTTATACAACAAATGCTACTAAGACAAAACAAAATGACCAATACTACTGCTACTTTCACTACAACAACAACAACTACTACTACTGCTATTACTACTACACACAGAGCGTATATTGATAGGAGATGAATCGAGTATTTGACCCTTACTGTAGTAAATTCAATCTTATGCAAAAACTAATCATCCGATTTTATTGGTTTGATTTGTCACATGAAAACTAAAGTATAAAAAAAGAAGAAAAAAGGCATAAAAATTGAAAGTGAGTGCAAACTTCATTTCTATTGATTGTAATTTTGTAAATTATTTCAACTTTATTGCTGTATAGTGGTCGGGCATCAATATTCTTTACATTGCTGCTATTTTCACCTCAGACAGACACGGCGTTGTTGTTTTATTCCCATTAAAATGTGGGTGGGGAAAATCAGAATTCAACAAAAAATTACATAACTGTAGTAGGGTCAATATATGAAAAAAATACCTTCAACCACCAAAAAATTGCTACAAAAGGTATTTTAACTGATCCTAGTAGGGTAGAAGGTCCTATACAATATATCAAAAGTTTACCACAATCGGACCTCCGGAAAGTTTGTTTTTCAAGATGGCCGCCAAGATGGCCACCAAAACCTATTAATGATCAAAACTATGTAACTTTACAATCAAATTTGATGAATTTGCTGTCTATTCCTATGTTTCAAGAGGCAAAGAACACATAAAGATCATCAGACATTGTTAAAGTTTACAATAGTACACACAAATCCAACATGGCGTCCAAAATGGCCGCCAAGATGGCCGCCAAAACCTAAAAATGATCATAACTATGTAAATATCCACTCAAATTTGATTATTTTGGTGGCTATACATAGGTTTCAAGGGGCAAAGAACACATTAAGATCATAAGACATTGTATAAGATAACAATAGTAAACACAAATCCAACATGGCGTCTAAAACGACAAGTATATAACATTACTTGACAAATATTGCCATCTCTGCGTCTTCCCTTACACTTATACATCACTCTTTTGACAAAACCACATCATCCACGCCATTCAAAAGCAAGGCGAACATAGCTGTGATTTCGACCTCCGATGGATGGTCGAACAAGGACACACAAGGTCATTTAGAAACACTGCCTATCGGGTGACAAAACACTTGTTCTGGCGGCTCCTGTATGACCACCTGGCGAATGTAGGCGATGAATTCAGACACACTTTGCTGGTGGAGATGGGATACGGTTACACAGATACAATACTGATGATCAGTTTTCAAGCCGTTTAAAATTGTCATAAGGAACCAAAGTAAATGCTAATTTGTCAGAAGTTTGGATGCAACAAAACATGTTAAATTTATGTTTCGGTTACTGTAAATACTTTATTTCCTAAATGTTAAAAAAAACACTATGTTATTATCAAATGTTTTAATGATAATTTATGTTCAACAAACTCGTATACTTCAAAATATTCAATAACAACAGATTTTGGAAAACCGATATATAATTATCATGTTTTTACATCAAGGTTTTTACAAAAGCCACTATTCCAACATGTAAATTTAAATATTACTATTTTTAAAAACAATATCTATATGCTTATAACTATGAAATTGGTATTATAAGATATCGCCTTCTGAAAGCGAACAGAGGCTAAACGTATCCCATTGCACATATTCTTGTTACATCTTTGTCTTTTTAATGGATGGTATGCATGCTATCTCACTTAACTGAACGTGATATTGGTCGTGATATTTAATTATCGAAAAATAGAAACTTTCATACAATTCATAGGCGTTGAGACAGTTACTAAATGCCCTAGGGATATCAACCATACGCAAATGACGTGCTCAGCCTCGTAACTGCACGCGCACGTGTCGAAATGCCACAAACAATAAAACGCGTGTCAGTCACGTGATGTTGCGGTAGAATTCGTAAGATGACAAGCCCAAGCTTGTAACGTGTCAGTTTTAATTGCAGCTCTCTTGGAAACATCCTTGACAAATATCCCCCTATGAGGCTAAATGTAACCGTACAAATTATGGATACGACGACGGCCTATAGCACACCGCGATCAGAGAGTCGACGCGTGCAAGGAGATGGGAGGACTACAATATCTCTATTTTGAGGCGCGTTTTAATGGCTTCCGGTAATGCGTAATGATTACAACTGTTACATGAATTCACATCCGGAGTCTAATTCTTTCTGTGTTACTTTATAGCTATTAGCAAGGCCAGTGAATCGCGTTTATGCGGATCAAATTACTCATAACGCTATAGTTAACGATTCTTTCGAAGCCAAGGAGGCAAGAGGAAAATATTGTGAATGGACTGCGCGAAATGATCTCAGTCTTTAAAACATATTTTCACTGACACGTGGTTTTCTTTATAACAGAGTATACAAGTAAAAGTGATGATTTAAATTTGAGACAAACACACAATTATAACGTATATAAATAAAAAATATGGTTGTATGAAGGTTCTGTACTCCCTTATGCACTAAATAGATGCCGATCCGAATAGTGTGCTGTCTATAAACAATCTTAAAAGATCAATTGTATGCCAGTGCATTTTTAATAAAAGCACGTTGTAACTTTTATTTTAGTGTTCAATTACTGCAGTATGTTTCTACAAATCATTATTAATGCAACGATTTCTGTTCTGGGCACCTAATAAATACCAAGAGGTTCCGTTTAGTTAATTACCACGATATTTTCACGTTTGTCTTTGCGGTACGTGAACAAAAAATGACATCGTGATATTATAAATCACAGCTGTCGAAGTAACGGAGATAATTGAAACTCGACTCTTAAAGTGTAATCGACATGTCAGAAATCTAGAAATGGATCCAAATCCCTCCAGTAAATAGCGACATACAATTGCGTCACTCCCCATTTTTCGAGGAAAAGATATGCTCATATTTTTCTTCTGACACTTCAAATTATTTCTTGTTCAATTTGCAAGCGTTTTTTGGAAATATAAATTTTTCCTTCATTTTTATTTTGAGCATTAAGATAAAAATATACCACACATGAACGTTTTATGCAACTGGTGAAATGTTTGGAGAAGACAAGGAGAATTAATATAGTGTCATTATCCTTTGGTCACTAATGTATTTATTTTGGATTTTATTTCCATGTAGATGTATTACTTTTTATTTTTTTAATTTTTTTAAGTACAACACCAATGAAGTTGTTCAAATAGTAATATTCTTAACTGTTTGGTACACAAAGCTGCTCCGTATTATATCATGAACATTTTCTTAATATACGAGTACAGCATGTGAACACGAACTTCATATTTATATTTACTGATCCCCATTTAGAACAAATATTTAAACACGCTATCACGGGTTAACGTGCTTAAATGGATGATATACGTGCCCGTTGAACAATCTTTTGGAATGATAAGGAGATTCGTTATGGACATTTATTAATCAGCTCCCCTGAGCATTTCTTACATATTTGTTTTTATTTCGTTGTGCATAAATGGTCCATTCCAAAGATTTTCGAATATAAAATAAACGAGAAACAAGCTATTAAATTATTGTTATGTGTTTATCATTATTCAAACACAAATATAAATAAAACACAAACAGCCAAGAACAAATTAATCAAGAGACACAATCCAAAAGTTAAGCGTGTTGTGCATATGTCCTTGGTCGACAACATTTTTTGTTTATAGAGAATACTATGGTTATTTAATTCAATAATATATCTTGCTTTGCAAATGCATTGTTGACAGAACATTATTATCATTTTCAGTCATTTTGAGATTTAATTTTATATGGCGAAGATATAAAGTACATTTGTCTTGATACAACTGCATACAGTCGATTTGGTTTCATTTAAATGGTAAATCTTGTGTTTTTGATACTTACAGTACCGGACGGGTCTAAAAAGCACAGATACATTGCCAAGAAAAAATAAAGCAACCTGTGACTCGCCACGTTCACCAAATTTCATTTGCTATAAAAACAATAAGTATTGACAAAAATACACCGGTGTTAGTTTTTGGTTCGGATTCATCTATTGAAAAAAAGCTAATACAATATTATGGTCTCTGATATTTGCGATATCGTACCACATTCAGATTGGTCCACTGGGTAATTAATCAAGTTTAAAGAGTAACGCATGTATGAACCGTGGTCGCAAATTGCAAACGAGGGCAATTCTTTAACAAACACTCCCATTAAGTGCATATCTGCAGTCGGTGTTTGCAGTAAGAGGCTTTTTGTTGGAACAAACACGTAGATGGACTTGAGAGGTCTGTGTCTTAAGTTTAACGTTTTTTTTTGAGGGCAATGATCTTGAACGAATTTAAGACGATTTAAGACCCGAGTTCTATGGTCTTGCATTACGATGCCGATTCACTGGCACTGTGTTCACGAAGGTTTAACCTCAGGACCCAGATAAAACGACACACAAATAATGAAATGCCATATTTGTTTTTTCAATGTTTGGAACGTTTTTCTGTAATTGGAGGTTCACTTTGTAATTTCCTATTACTTAGTCTACAAGGAAAACAGAGTCAACAGCATTGCGAAATGATTAAAGAATCCGATGTCTGGCCGGTTCAAACCACATAATCTGATGTCTGACCGGTTCAAAACACATAATCTGATGTCTGACCGGTTGAAAACACAAAATCTGATGTCTGACCAGTTCAAAACACATAATCTGATGTCTGACCGGTTCAAAACACATACTCTGATGTCTGACCGGTTCAAAACACATAATCTGATGTCTGACCGGTTCAAAACACATAATCTGATGTCTGGTCGGTTAAAAACATATACTCTGATGTCTGACCGGTTCAGACCACATAATCTGATGTCTTACCGGTTCAAACCACATAACCTGATGTCTGACCGGTTCAAACCACATAATCTGATGTCTGGCCGGTTCAAAACACATACTCTGATGTCTGACCGGTTCAGACCACATACTCTGATGTCTGACCGGTTCAAAAAACATAATCTGTTGTCTGACCGGTTCAAAACACATAATCTGATGTTTGACCGGTTCAAAACACATAATCTGATGTCTGACCGGTTCAAAACACATAATCTTATGTCTGACCGGTTCAAAACACATAATCTGATGTCTGACCGGTTCAAAACACATAATCTCATGTCTGACCGGTTCAAAACACATAATCTGATGCCTGACCGGTTAAAAACACAGCATCTGATGTATGGCTGGTTCAAAACTGTTTTGTGGGACAACCAAAGTTGTAAGAGGGTGTCAATAGAGCGGTGGGTTAAAGATTGTTGTATGCACTAGAACATAGAAATCAGACACTGCTCATCAGTCTGTATATGTCTGTACGGGAATTAAACAGCAAATAATTATGACTACTACAGAGATCATCCCCCATGTCAGCTCAAACTGTTGTTTCCTTTTGTTAGGTAATAGTATATTTCAAAATTCGAAGTTCCTTTGTCACTAAATACATTAGGGTACAGTTAAAAAACTGTAAGTTATTTGGATTATGTGAATATTTTGTGGGTGCAAAATAGCCTATACTTAAAAAAGCATGTATATTATTTGATCTAGAAACCATCACTTTGCATATCCAAAATCTATGTAAGGCATGAAATTTATTGGATATAAAATAACATCACTTTGCGTGTCCAAAATCTATGTCTAGCATGAATATAATTGGATATAAAATAACAACACTTTACGTCTCCAAAATCTATGTCGATATTTTGTTCAACCCTCTTAATTTGTTAGCAGAGGATTGAAAGTAGTCTTAAATTTAATTTATGATTTTATTAATAGCACACATTTGGTCTGTGGTCTTTTTAAACTTGTCGATAGTCATGGGCCTAACATGGGTATTCGCAATCATTGCAAACATCATTAATTACTCAGTTTTGTGGTTTGTCTTCGTTGTAACTAATACCTTACAAGGTTTGTTCGTTGCGCTTACGTACATGGCGTCCAATAAAATAATTGGTTTAATTAAATTAAAAATCCAATCCGCTGCCTCGTTCATAGGCGCTACATAAAAAAATACCACGGCATATAATAAGGGACAGATTAGAGCATAATCGAACAGAATGAATTATAATTGAAGTTATAAATTATAAAGCATATTAGCAACAATCCTTATCTGGAGACAAACACACAAATAAATTAAATATAACACGAAATATAATATGGGATATTTGTTCAACGTGTTCTACGAAGACATTTGTGTACTAGATATGTGTTTAAAAAGTAAAATGTTGACAGTAATAATACGTGAAATTTTCAAATATTAATTGGAGTATTTTTAACTTATTAAAATGGAAAAAAATGCAATCACAGATTCATAACGTTACCCATGGGTAATAGTGTCAAATTTCAAATGTGAATTTGAATAAATGGACATGATTAACATGTTTATAACTTTTTTTTAGTTTTAAGAATGTGTATATCCTACCAAAGCAGAGATGCAATTCTGCTATAAAATTGATCCCTAAAAGTTAATGATTTTTGCAAAATGTTAGCAGTTCCTAATCACGAAGAGACTACATGTATATGTAATAATTGATAATAAATGGTGTTTTTGCGATTTTATCTTATGTCGTACATATTTATTTACAAACGAATGTCCATATTCGGAAAACGAAATAGGCATTTTTGTTTATGCATTTTACAGTCTTGTACAGCCTTGTAAAGTCTTGTTGGCAAATAAAAACGTCTACATTATGAATCTTTTCGTCATGGGCTAGCTTGCTTATCTACGTCAACGTGATACTGTGGGTATTGTCGATATTTTCTAAAGAACTAAGATTGAATTGCATAAATGACTATTTTGCGGAACATACCGTTGACACTTTGCATAATATTAATGAGATATTCCATCGTCGAACAAATCCTAACATAACGACGACAGACATGTTGTATTTATTTTATTTTTTTAATTTTGTATAACTTGACATATTGTGAAATATATATTGTTCATCTGCAATCTTAAAATAGTCGACGCGTGTCTGCTCTTTGCGAAAGGTAAACGGTGCATGATCACGACAAAGCAATGTGTAATTAATTTTAATTAGTGTTATTTTATATATATATAAATATGTCCTATGTAAAGGCCAAGTTTAAGCCTTCTATATTTGAACCCATCACCGTCCCACTCCTCCTCCGCTCCTCCGCCCCCCCCCTCCCCCCCCGTTGTGGTACCTTTATCAGCGGCCATCAGTACACATGTGCAGAGTAGACAGTGCAGACAACTATTGAGAGAAAAGATTATAGATAAAAATGGTATATGTTGCATAAATAAATTGAGTGGCAGACACCAGGGGTTGGGCCAATACATTCCTTAAATTATGCCTTTAACCGACTGATGATTTTGTGTTGTATTCATAATGCATACTTTTTAGGTTTAAAAACAAACTCATTATATAGATGTAATCGTCTGTTGGCAGATTGTAATTATTTGTAGATTTATTGCGCGTTTATAAAAACGAGACATAAGTGTTAAGCAACCATTTAATATATACTTTTTAAAAGATAATCATATTTTTCAAAATAGTAGATCGTATTTACCGTCAGTCAAATTCAAACCATATTTTTTGTATTTATCAAAAACACAACATATCTATACAACTAGTTTAATATAGGTAACGTAAAGTGAGGTTAGTCTAGGCTCACCTGCGTTTAAACCGGACATAAATGTGTCCTCTACAGTCGTATGATAGTTTATGATACCTTTTGAATCATTAATAACGTATACTTCGATGACTTTTTTCCTTTTTTTAAGTACCCGTAAAAGGCACTTTCCCAAGCAAGGAAAAAAAACAAAATTCCCGATTGACATCCGAAAAATGCACAAAAGAATGGAAAGTTGCGTCAATGTTTCTTTCCAAAAATGCATTATCTGCATGTGAACAAATACAATCAGCACTGAAACTTGACATTTCAGCAAAAAGGCATGTAAAAAAGCAATTAAAAAGACCCATAATTCCCAATCTGAAGATTTCTCATCGCAAATTTCCTCCAATTTCTTGGTTTTTGGCGCTAATTGCTCCCAATTTGCGCGTAACGGTATTTTTCCAAATTGGGCAAAACAAATCGCTGTACTGATATACAACACAGAAATAATCGACAGGTAACCTTTGGTTATTGCGGTAATAACCAACGGTATGGAGTTCCGATGTGTAGGAATTAAACCACGAGGGCGTAGCCCGAGTGGTTTGATAACAAGCATCGGAACGACGCTTGACCAGGTCTGATTGTCAGGTTATTAATATCTTTGAAATTAAATATTTATTATATATATTGTAGTTACTATAACAATTGATCCGTAAATTGTAGGAACACGGATACCGCACAGATCCTTCTAAAAACGTTTACCACACAGATCATATTAACATAAGAATGTTTTTCTTGAACTGTTTTTCATAAATATATAACAGAAACCTGAAAATGCATATAAAGTGATATATTATAAGCTCCGCCCTTTACGCTCATTGCTTAATTTTAGCAGAGGTGATGTTTCTGTCTCAAAGTAATATAAAGTCCCCACGCTGATCATTCATTGTTTTACCCGTTAAAACGCGCGGTTGCACTTTACTGACAAAATACTTATTTGTTTAAAACCAATCGTGATACAAATAGAAAACTCTCGCGAATAAGCGGGCTCCCCACTTTATCCCATTTAAAAATGGTGAAATATTTAAACAGAAAGCCTTGAAAATGTTACCTGAGTCGCGCTTTTGTTGACAGTTGTCTCCCCACACAGATCCTAAAAAGTCACGTGGTATAGGCACCGTGTGTTAAGGTCCGAGAGAATTTATTAAATAAGCATTATTGAAGAAATTGAATTTATTTGTCTTGATTAAAAAACTTTACTTCTGTTTTTGATTTGAGATTGAAAGAAGATTGGATAATGTGACAGACTCGGCAAAAAGTTAAAACGTTTTCATACAAGAATAAACCATACAACAAACCAGCGTGGAATGATCATCAGTAGAATGGCTTTCTCGTGGACGTGCCAGCCCAACATATAGGATCCGAATCCACAGAGGACCAGGGCTCTTACAAAACTCTGGGGTCCTTTGGGTCTGCCCCACAGCAGGTACAGGCATGGCTGCAGAGGAACATTTGGTAATGAGCTTATTATAATTTAATGCAGTGTATATTTAAACATGAGTTAATCATAGAAGTGATGAATACACCTTGATTTATAATTTATGTGGTAAAATGTTACAATCAGGTTTTACAAATTACATGTCGAAAAAGGAGCATTACTTTGTTGGGTTGTAAATTACAACTTTGTTAAATACATAAGTATTATCTTCTATTTTAAAAAAAAACACTTTAATATTTTAAACTACAGCTACTTCAAGATGACATCTCAAGCTCACCAGCATGGATATTGCAGACAGCACCAGAGTCACAAGTGGGGTAACAGAGGGCAGCACGGCATGGTCAAACTCTTGCACCAGTCCACCAGTCATGGATGCTGTATGATTACCGATGGATACCAGGCCTAATTTGGTTCCTTCAGGATTTCAAAGAAATTTATGTTTTGTCACATTTTTCCTCATATTTCTTAAGCAAACAGACAAAACAGATTATGGGTTTTTACAGGGCAATTCACGTACTGGTAATGCCAAACTTTTGACAAGTAGATACACAAATATTTGTTAAATCAGTATTTAAGTTTGGGGTTTTACAGGCTATTACTATAAGATACATTGATCATAAACATTGCAATTTTTTTTTTTGGGACATCATCAGATATTTGAATTGCAAAATTCCCCGTTGGGTTCTGTCTTGTTATTACATATATTAAATCAGACAACTTGATACCTATACAATTAGTTTTAGAATATATCATGCATTTCCTACACTACAGAAAACAAGTTGAATATATACAAAACAATTTTTTTGCAAGACATTTCATTGCACGTTCTCTTACAACATAATCAAAATGTAATCAAAAGGTTTACACAAATCAACATTTGGTCAATTTACCAACAACTGTGGCAGCCTTGTCAGCCACATTGTACAAAGCCCAGAAGTTGGGCGCCCAATATGCGTGGCAAAGTCCACGTTTGAAGGGGAACAATCTTGTCTTCAACTTGTCCAGCTGGTTCTGCAAGTGTGAAAAGGAGGTTTCATTTATAATAAATGAGCCTTGCTCTGGAAATACCAGGCTTAATGCATGTGCGCAGGCTAATTGGGGAAAACAGTTTCCGCCTAAACTTGATTTTCGCTAAGAAGAGACTTCCTTAAAACGAAAAATACAATAAAAGCGGACAATGTCGTCCCTGATAAGCCTGTTCAGACTGCACAGGCTTATCTGTGACAACACTTGACGCACATGCATTAAGCCCCGTTTTCCCAGAGCTAGGCATAAATGTATCATGTAATAAAACTGTAAACACTAAAATTCCACATTAACGACTTTATTTAACTTTATAAATATTGTTTACAGCATTATCTCCTGCCACTGAAGTTTCACTTGTATATGTTTGAGTGTTATTATGTGTAGACTTACAATAATAAACACCAGACACGAACATCACATGATACATTAAAAAATAAGCTGCAGTTAAGGTAACATCCAACTGAAACAAAAGCTCGGAGACAAACGCCCCCCCCCTCGAACAGGGCCCCGACACTGTGACCTTACCCTTTGACCCCCAATTTCAATAGGGATCATCTAATGTCCAAGGCCTATGCACATGGAAAGTATCAAGCCAATCGGTGAATCAGTTGACGAGTTATTGATCGGAAACGAGTTCACACTAAGTGTGACAGTGACCATGCCCTTTGACCTAGTGACCCCAATTTCTATAGGGACCATCTACTGCCCAATGTCAATGCACATGGGAAGTATCAAGCCAATCGGTCTATCCGTTCACAAGCTATTGATCGGAAACAATTTTCACTATTAGTGTGACAGTAACATTGACCTTTGACTTAGTGACCCAAATTTCAATAGGGGTCAACTACTGATAAAGGCCAATTCACATGGGAAGTTTTTGATTGGAAACAAACTGGTCTACCGACAAACAGACCGACCGATCGTCATCCAGGAAAACAATATACCCCCTCGTCTTCGAGTTCATAAAAATAAGAAAAGAATGACAAAAGCTTTGATGTCTGTGTGGCATGGTATCTTAGATATAATTAAAGTTGAAATCAGTGAAACAATAATAGTAATAACAACAAAAACACAGTCATTACATATCTGTGTTTTTTTAAACTATAACAAAATGATAGCCTAAGTATGGGAACATGCACGCTAACTGTATTTCTTGGTTTGTATATCTTACCAGGATCACAAATGGTCCAAGAGAGAATCCGAACACAAACAAATCAACTGAGCCCAGACCAATAAGTCGAAGAATTGAAAACGACCTCCAATTCAAAGATCCGTCTGACATACACCAAAAACTGTTGAAACATTTGTGCCCATCAATTTAATCAAAGTATTGTTGTATTGATAAAACAAGAGGATCATACTCCTGCTAAAAATCTGGTCATAGTTATACGTCTTCATTAGTGAGAGTTTATAAAGACCAATAAAAAAAATGCAACAGTTTGTTTCATATTTATGTAGTAAATTTTGAGAAGTTGCATGCAAACGTTAACCTGAATTTTCTTTTTAAAAAGGGGCATGATTCTGCTCAAATCTACAGTAATCTATAATCCATAAACTCCACACTTTCCCTTAAAGCCCTTTATCCGTACATACAGTTTCATTTGAATCCCTTCAATACTCCAAAAGTTATACTCAACCCAAGAAGAAGGGCAGGGTGACGACACAATTACTATATTCCTCCATTTAGGGACACAATAAAAGGATGTAAAATTGAAATTATTTCTGTATTAAGAACATATATTGGGTATTAAGATCATAATGATCCATTGTTAAACAATTGAGTTTTTTTCTTTAGAAATGCTTACCATCTTTGCTCTTGAATACATAACATCTCAATAGGTAAACGAAGTATGCTGGGGCCACATACACATAGATATGCTTGAAGTTCGGGAGAGCTGCAAACCAGAAGGCTGCAGACATGTTCCTCTCATGGGAAATAAACAACAGAATTTATGTAAATAGAACCTTCAAAGGCCACATGTATATACAGTGTTGTTATGTTGTTAAAAATAATTTGTCTACTGAGTATGCAAGCATGATTTATTTTCTTAAATTTTAAATTCGGCGAATATCTTGAGATCAAAAGATGCAAACTGGCTTAAAGTTTATAAACGCATCATACCTCTGCCAAACTAATAATTCGCTATTACTTAGTTACAATGTATCATACTTTTTCCGTTATTTAATTGCAATTTATATCAAACGGATTATTGCGCAATCATCAAATTTGTAATACTAAAATAATCTTAATTTCCCATATATGATAAACAAATACTAAATTAAAATTGCAATAACTAATAAAATTTGTAATAAAAATCTTAATTTCCCATATATGTTAAACAAATACTATTCGGATCGAAAGAATCATTTACAAAACCATTATATTACATAAGAATTAAATAAGGGCGAAACAACCCACTTGTAAGGCCGAAACGACCAAGGGCGAAACGACTCAGGGTGACCTAGGGCGAACAGGTTTTAGGGCGAAACGACCTGAGACCGGTTTGATTAATAACCCACGGTAAGCTCCCTTCTTATTCTAATATGCATGCGTTGGTTATTGGTGTGCAACTGTGGTAGAATTATGGATAGATCTTTGATTAAAATCGTCAATGAAAACTTTTCATCCATGCAACATTGTCTTGTTGGGGCGCGCATCATCATGGTAGCCATTAAGGCGACAATAGCAACAATCACTTACGGGGAATGAATCCTGAATAGTAATACCAATCTAATAATTGTGTTTGCCAAATGTGTCAGACTATACGTATTTATAGCAAGACATGCGATAACATCGGCTGATCTGATTGTGTGCATGGTAATTCAGCAGTATATTGCAACATTAAATTCTCCTAGTATTTATTATACCCCGGTTTGGAGCTGTACACGAACAACTAGGCGATTGCGTCTGCGTTATTGTGTTTATGGAAAAATATCCTTAAAGTCACGGTCGCGGTCTTGATTTGTGCCATACTGTAACCAACTTTTGTATATGTATGATACTTTGTCTTAAAGATATAAATATAGGCCTAGAAAAACAACGAATTTCGAAGCCAATGACATAATAACAATTATGTTTGCTTAAACCTCATTTATACATAATTAAATACACATCAAATGTTTCGTCGATTTCCAACTAAGTCAGCTGTAGTGAACTAGCCTGCTGTGTTCCTTTGAAATAATTGCCGTCATGCGACTTACAGGAAATACAGAATATTGTAATAGGAGCTTAGATCTTGGCAGTTCAAGAAATGTATATGGATATTTACCCGTCAGATAGTAACCCTTTAGTTTCACGTTTAAGTAACTTAACCCCTTTCTTTATTTATGCGCGCATTTTGCGTATTTCAAGTTATTACCTTGAAAGTTTGTCATTTAGTTTTATAGTGCAATCTAACCTACCACCTTTGCAAGCGCCTTTTTACCATGATGGCCATTATTGCGCTTGGCATTTATTTGGCGTGTTTAAAGCTTCTTTTGATTAATTCTTAGTAAGTATTTAACGGATTTGAGACAACTACAATACAGTATATGCTGATTTATTCGTTTAATCTTCTTGCATATCATCGATTTTTTTTAAAATTCATAATCGATAATTACGGATGTAAATTTCGGATATAATACTGTTACAGCTTGATTGAAAGCGTTATTCATAATTGATAGGTTTGACACTCATTACATGGGTTTTTCTTGTGTAACCTTGCCGCATGAAACAGAAAACGTCAAATCAGTTTGGTCAATTCTCATTATTGCATTTGTGTATGCCTAAATTTTCAATTTAACTTTTATTATATGGAAAGGAATTCAAAATCAGCCCTACATACAGTAAACACTATCAAAAGTAAACATGACTGAAAGTACCAGTACACTATGCTCTTTTAGAAGTTTGTTAAGAAGAGACTTCTTTCAAAGAAAGAATTCCCTATAAACGGTGGGAAAGTGTTATCCCTTTTACGTCTGTGAGGACTGCACAGGCTAGTCTGAAACAATACTTTACACACATGCATTAAGCCCAATTTTCCCAGAAGGCAACGCATGCTTTTAACTTCAAAAGTAGAGTTCAGTGTAGTAACGGTAATATGAAAAGATTTGCTTCAGTTTTGTTTTGGTTTTACAGCAAATCTACAGATTTTGATGTGCATAGGAACTGGCTGGCCATTACTCATTCACTTCCTGTCAGAAAGTGGTATTTTGAAGTAAGTCTTACCTGCCCGCCATACCTTAAAGAGACTTGTTCACAGATTTTGGCATGTTTGAAGTTTGTCATTAAATGCTTAAAATTGATAAATGTAAACATCGATCTAAAGATCTTCAGTACAAAACAAAAATAAAATTAAAGAAAGAAAAAAAATCCTCGCCTGGACTCGAACCACTTACCCTTGGAGTAAAAGCCTAGCGCTTAAACCACTCGGCCATCCGTGCTGGTATAATCGTGATGTATTGTATACTTATATTAGCAATCCTCTTAATGTCACAAACTAGAACAATAACAACAGAACTTTCCAATTATTCGATTGTTTCAAATTTGTAATGCTTTATAATTTTCCAGTTTTTAAATCATCAAAAGATTCATAAAATGGATATGTTAAAGCATGTAAAGGTTCAGTATAACTCTTTCCTCGCAAAAACCATAACTACAACTTACAATGAACATTTGCAAATCTGAAACAATTTTTTTCAATTTTGTCAAGTTATCAAAAAAATGAACAGGTCTCTGTAAGTTCTCAGTAAAATGTAAACATAAACACTAAACTATAAAACATGTAATTGGTATGTGTTATTAACGTTGGAATATCAATAAAATCTATGACATGCTATTCTGTTATTTCAGCACTTTCATTAAGTGGCATCCTTCTTAGGAACATGTGCTAAATTACAGCTTTTAGTATCTACATGGATTTAAAAGTATACAGGGCTTTTATTTGACTCAGAAATCTGGGTTTGAACGCTCAGAATTTTTGTTTCACTCTTTTTTTGTCACTGTATTATAGTTTAAAGGTTGATATTTCAACTTTTAATTAAAATATTAATAACAAAATCATGTTAAAATATTAACTAAGATACTTTTGTACCATATGCTGTAAGTAAACATTGGTGTAATAATCTCCTTGGTGTTATTTAATTAATTTAATACATCTTTGTTCTTAATGATTTACAGAAAACATCCCAATGGACACTGGACTATCCGCCATTATTTGCTTGGTTTGAATGTGCCCTGTCCCAGTTTGCAGCATTCTTTGATCCTGAAATGCTGAAGGTGGAAAATGTGGACTACCGCAGTTCTGCTACGATCCTGTTTCAGCAACTGACAGTGATTGTGTCAGATGTGATGCTTATATATGCAGTCTATGAGTAAGTCAGTTAAAGATCTTAGAGATAAATGTACTGTTGAAGAATTAGCTGAATATATATAAAAAATAAAAAGCATTGTGCTGCAAATTAAAATACCTTTAAAATGATAAATAATATGACATATTATCTTGAACTTTAAAAAAAAGTCTGATGTCCCTACTGAATATATAATTAATACCATAAGTTTAGTAAACCTCTTTAACCTCTTTTGTAAACTGTTTTATCTTTAATGAGAACATTTTAAGCTTTCATCAGTTTACTGTTTATTTACAATTAAATAATTATTTACATAACATTTCCATAAAATTAAGTTATTACCATAAATAAACGATCCAATAGTACATTTTCCTGCTTGTGCAGCTGAAGTTTCTCTTTGTTTATATTTTAATCAATAAATTGTAAATTTTAAAATTATATTATGCTATTTTCCAAATAAATGAGGCAAACGGTTTAACCTGAATGTGGTCTATAGTCTAACTGTGATCGGTAACATTTAACACATTGTTTAGGTTGTATGCATTCTACCAGAAAACACAGCCGAAGGTAACAGAGAATGAAGATTTCTTTCGCAATCCTGTCCTTGTGCAATGTACATTACTGCTTACGAATTTTGGCTTACTGATCATCGACCGTATCCTTGAATGCATTAGCCATTCTTTATGATACATGTCAAAAGCGTTGGAAAAATAATGCTAATAACTGTTTTGAGAGTAAATAATTTTATTGTTTTACTTATAATTCGACGGATTCAGCTAAATCTTATTTGGACTTGAACAAAATGTTTTCACACATTGATAAACCCATTAAAATTGTATTTATTAAGCCATTATTGAATTGCCTGCTAATTGATATTATAAGTTCTCAAATCCAACATAATTTCATCAGTGTATTATTGATAGTCAAGAGACTGAATTGACTTGATTTGAAAAATTAGGAGTGCACTCTGATTTGTTAAATCAAAAATGCAGAAACTGTTCACCATAGTACATGTATGTAGTTGTGTGTGGTGTTCTCCTTGACTTATATCAGATATACACTTCCAGTACAACGGATTTCTCTATGGTATTTTACTGTTGTCTATTGGGAGGATATATCAGGTAATTTAAGAATTAATTAATTCAAATTGAGGTAATATCTTAGTAGAAAAGAGAATCATATATGTAACTATTGGAAATAGAAAAACTGGCTGGGTATTAAAATAAATAAATCTGATACATTTGTGTACCAATGAAATGTTTGAACATTTGTCTATACTTATTATCATTTATAAGTCTACTACTGCTGCTATGAATATATTTGTGAAAAGTGAACAGAGGCATTTTGAATGTGTCTTTGTTTCTGTATATACCAATGATATCACCCTTAACTCTTTTAAAGATTTAAAATTTAAGAAAATAAATCATGCTTTCATACTCAGTAGACAAATTATTTTAACAACGTCATAACAACACTGTATATACATGTGGCCTTTAAAGGTTCTATTTAAAATAAATTCTTTTGTTTATTTCCCAGGGCAGGAACATGTCTGCCGCCTTCTGGTTTGCAGCTCTCCTGAACTTCAAGCATATCTATCTGTATGTGGCCCCAGCATACTTTGTTTACCTCTTGAGATGTTATGTATTCCAGAGCAAAGATGGTAAGCATTTCTATAGAAAAAAATATTTGAAATGTTGAACAATGGATAAGTATGATCTTAATACAATAATGATTGAGTTGGCAGTGCTTCTGTCCATCACTCTGTCCTGCTTTTTCAGCCTTCTTGAGCGGAGTATTACTTTGAAGTTTTGAAAGGAATGAAAAGATAATTCATGTAAGGATAGAGGGTTTTGAGGCAAAGTGTTGAGTACATGGATCATAACTTTTACTGTAGGATTTAGTAGAATTATGCCCCTCTTTAGCTCGACTATTATATATGAAATATATATAGATTAGTGGAGCTATCCTACTCACCCTGGCGTCGGCGTGAGCGTGAGCGTTGGAATGTTAAGTTTGCATACCACCTCAAATATTTTATATGTCCCTTGATATATTGCTTTTATATTTTGCATACTTCTTTACCAACATGACCCCAATCTATAAACAAGAGCAGACAACTGTATCAAGCATTTTGTAAGAATTATGGCCCTTTTTCCACTTATAATATGCATATTATTGATAAATCTATATGTTAAAGTTTGTGTACCACCTCAAATATTTTCTATGTCCCTTGACATATTGCTTTTATATTTTGCATACTTCTTTACCAACATGACCCCAATCTATAAACAAGAGCAGACAACTGTAACAAGCATTTTGTAAGAATTATGGCCCATTTTCCACCTAGTAACTTTGAATATTTTGTTTAATTTTGTGTTTACATCCACTTTACTTCTAAAGTATCAAGGCTATTGCTTTCAAACTTCAATTACTTTCTAACTATCATGAGGGTACTGTACCTGGCAAGTTGAATTTGGCCCTGACCTTTGACCTTGAATCTCAAGGTCAAATTAATATTTTTTTATAAATTGCCATAACTTCTTTATTTAGGATCAGATTTGATTCATACTTTGACAAAACAACACTTACCTGACATACCACAATGGACTTCACCCAAACCATCCCACATGTCCCACCCCAGAAATCTTTTCATTTTTTTTCCCTATGGTAAAAAAACACATTTTTTTTGTTTTGAAAGACCGTACAAACATCCCACCCAAGCTATTGCTATCAAACTTAAATATAATCTTATTAGTTTGTTGTATGTCTTTACAAATGTTCAATAGTTTGTGGAAAATATACCTGATTTCAGATTCGTCTATAATGTACCACTTCTTTGAATCTTTGAAAAAAAGCGATCAATATGTTTCAATTATGGTCCTCTTCCAGTTAGAATATGACTATATTACCTTGACCTTATTGTCAAGCACTCAAATAGTCGAGCACCTTATTTGTTAAGGGTCTTTATGAACACTCACTGACCAAGACCTTAAGCTGTTACTACATTTCCGCTTTCAAACTTAATCAGTTAGGTTAAGGTTTGCGAGCTACTTGAAATTCAGTTGGGTAAAGGTCACTGTTTCTTAAAATATATATAAAGTTGCATTCAGTAACTTCAGTTGGAGATATTTTTAAATTTTGTGTCAAGGTAGGTTACATGCTATTCTAGCACGAAATTGGATCTTGGGCCAGTGGGGTCAAGGTCTCTGTTTCTAAAAATAGAATCCACTTAACTTAAGTTTTGGATGAATTTTTATATAATTCTGTGGGTTGTGATTGTATATTGAATTTTTATTTGGTATGTGACATCAGATTGTTTTCTTCTATAAAAATTATTAAAATCATACCCCTGGGTTTGAAACTGTCCAAACCACATTACACAGGTGAGCAATCTGGGGCCATCTTGGCCCCCTTTTTTTGTTCCCGAATGTGGGCACTTTAGTGATCGCACTGTCTGTCTGTCTGTCCGTCTGAAATTCTGTCACACTTTGTGTTTAGGTCTCAAAAAATGTGGAAAAACACTTTGTGTATAGGTTTAGAAAAATGTGGAAAAGGGGGGCATATGTCATCCTATGGTGACAAGCCTTGTTTAATCAATACAATAATCATGCTTTGCTAAAATTGATAGGCAAAAATATTTCAACAGTTTTTGGTGTATTTCAGACGGTTCTTTGAATTGGAAGTCGTTTTCAATACTGCGACTTATTGGTCTGGGCTCAGTTGTACTGTTTGTGTTTGGAATATCTCTTGGACCATTTGTGATACTGGTGAGATATAGAAACCTTTAAATACAATTACTGTGCATTATCTCATACTAGGGCCACTATTGTGTTGTATTTTAAAATAAGGCAGATATGTAGTGTTATTAATATCATTGTTTCACTGATTTCAAATTTAATTTTATCTAAGATTCCATGCCACTTAGGCATCAAATCTTGTGTCTTTCTTTTCATTTTTTTTTCAGTTAGATGTTCCCTTAACTGCAGCTCATTTTTTATCTATCATATGATTTCATGTGTGGTGTTTATAATTGTTAGTCTACAAATAATAACACTCAAACTTATACTGGTGAAACTTCAGCGGCACTAGG
The DNA here is from genome assembly GCA_007657795.1 of Dreissena rostriformis. Taxonomy (NCBI): domain Eukaryota; kingdom Metazoa; phylum Mollusca; class Bivalvia; order Myida; family Dreissenidae; genus Dreissena; species Dreissena rostriformis. Next base: position 155,051 of record VMBQ01000273.1, read on the forward strand.
AGGAGATAATTCTGTAAAAAAAAACTGAAGAAAAATAAAGTCATTAATGTTGAATTAAAGTGTCATGATACATTTATGCCTGGCTCTGGGAAAACGGTGCTTAATGCATGTGTGTAGTGTTGTCCCAGATTAGCCTGAGCAGTCTGAACAGGCTAATCAGGGACAACACTTTCCGCTTTTTATTGTTTTTTTTTTTTTTTTTTCAAAGGAAGTCTCTTCTTAGCGAAAATCCAGTTTAGGCGGAGAGTGTCAGCCCTGATTAGCCTGTGCAGACTGCACTGGCTAATTTGGAACGACACTTTACGCGCATNATCTTGTGTCTTTCTTTTCACTTTTTTTCAGTTGGATGTTACCTAAACTGCAGCTCATTTTTTATCTATCATATGATTTCATGTGTGGTGTTTATAATTGTAAGTCTACAAATAATAACACTCAAACCTATACTGGTGAAACTTCAGCGGCACTAGGAGGAGATAATTCTGTAAACAAAACTGAAGAAAAATAAAGTCATTAATGTTGAATTAAAGTGTCATGATACATTTATTCCTGGCTCTGGGAAAACGGTGCTTAATGCATGTGTGTAATGTTGTCCCAGATTAGCCTGAGCAGTCTGAACAGGCTAATCGGGGACAACACTTTCCGCGTTTTATTGTTTGTTTGTTTGTTTTTCAAAGGAAGTCTCTTCTTAGCGAAAATCCAGTTTAGGCGGAGAGTGTCAGCCCTGATTAGCCTGTGCAGACTGCACTGGCTAATTTGGAACGACACTTTACGCGCTTGCATTAGGCCTAGTTTTCCCAGAGCTAGGCTCATTTATAATATATGGAACCTCCTTTTCACACTTGCAGAACCAGCTGGATCAATTAAAGACAAGATTGTTTCCCTTCAAACGTGGACTTTGCCACGCATATTGGGCGCCTAACTTCTGGGCTTTGTACAATGTGGCTGACAAGGCTGCCACAGTTGTTGGTAAATTGACCAGATGTTGGTTTGTGTAAACCTGTTGATTAAATTTTGATTATGTTGTAAGATCAAGTGCAATGAAAAGTCTTGCAAAAATTTGTTTAGCATATATGCTACTTCTTTTCTGTAGCGTAGGAAATGAATGATATATTCTAAACCTAATTTTAATAGTATCTAATTGTCTGATTCAATATATGTAATAACAAAACATAACCCAACTTGGAATTGTGCTATACAAATATCTGATGATATCTTATTAGAAAGGTGCATCTAATAGCCTGTAAAACCCAAACCAAAAATACTGATTTAAAGTATATTTGTGTTTGTACTTATCACAATTATGGCAGTACCGGTATGTGAATTAACCTGTAAAATCCCATATCATGTATGGCCTGTTTTCATAAATAAAAATTAGGAATAATGTGACTAAATATAAATCTCTTTGAACACCTAAAGGAACCAAATTAGGCCTGGTATCCATCGGTAACCATACAGCATCCATGACTGGTGGACTGGTGCAAGAGTTTGACCATGCTGTGCTTCCCTCTGTCACTCCACTTGTGACTCTGGTGCTGTCTGCAATATCCATGCTGGTGAGCTTGAGTTGTCATAGTGAAGTAGTTATAAATATATAAGAAATAATATAATCCTTTTGTATTACAAAAACCCACAACAAAGTTAACACCTTTGCTATATAATGAATCAAAACAATGTTGTAGAGAGGTACTTTAGATTCACCATGGGCGCCTGAATGTTTATCTGTAGACACTTACTTGTCCCATGAGATACTCCTACTTTTTTCAAAGTACAACATTTAAACTTGCATCCATTGTTCCATATAATATGAATGTGTGCATGTTCAGTTATAAATATCCTTTGTTATAATTTCTGCTGAAGTTATTTTCCTTTTTTGTCATAGAATTTCTATAACATGATTGTAGCATTATACTACATTAATTATTACAACATGGACCGATAAGGGATTACAAGATGACAAGCTCTAGCTTTAACAGACATTGCATTTCATCAAATAAGCTCATTATCCAATGTTCCTCTGCAGCCATGCCTGTACCTGCTGTGGTGCAGACCCAGAGGACCTCAGAGTTTTGTAAGAGCCCTTGTCCTTTGCGGATTCGGATCCTTCATGTTTGGTTGGCACGTCCACGAGAAAGCCATACTACTGATGATCATTCCACTATGGTTAGTTGTATAGTATATTCTGGTATAAATTTTTTTCCCATTTTGCTGAGTCTGTCACCTTATCCAATCTTTTTCCAATCTAAACTCAAAGACAGAATTAAAGTTGTTTAATCAAGGAAAATTATTTAGGTCATATTTCTTTCCATTTAATAATTCATGAAACGAAAATGATACTTAAAAAGATACTAGTTTTATGTATTCCAGGTTGATTTATATGATGATGGATCTTTAATAAGTCTTATGAGGGTATAAGTGAGTATTTTACTGTGAAAATAATTTAACAATGTATCCATTGTAAGCTGAAATACATGCACATGGTTCATTTGGGCTAAATTCAATTCCATGTTTTGTTTATCTGCCACTGGCATATTTTGAAGCTATACCTTAGATGTCTCAAAAGTGAGCCTTCCATTTCAGTTTACTGGTGCAGGAAAGGAAGCGGGATGCCAGTGTGTTGTTATTTTTGTCCACCATTGGACATTATTCATTGTTTCCTTTGCTTTTTACACAGTTTGGTAAGTGTGACTGGCATATAATTTTTAGTGGTACATCCCTTCACATGATTGTGATCTGTGTATTTACGGAATGTTTGGGATGTGAAGCAAAAGGCTTATTTATAGTAAGAAAATGAGCAGTTTGTAATGTGAAGCACTGATGCCTTGTTGCTTTGTTCTTCCACCATGCCTGGGTTTTTTGTTAGGCTGTTGGGAAGGGTCCCTAGCCTTCAAATATGGGATAAAATAGCATGAATTGTGTAACTAATGGCTGGGATTTCAAGGAGTCAGTTTTTTTTCCGGGGAAAACTGAATGAATTTAAAAAAAATTTCTTTAAAAGATGTAGCCTATATTCAGCTACAGTGATATACTGTTTCAGCTCCCTCTATAATAAAATCTCAAAGTGTTTTCCCGTTATGCGTGGGAATTTGTGTTGGACTTTTAACTGTGCCGTGCATGAAGGGATTTTTGGACACATTTCAAGTGTAATTAGAGTTTAGTTGACTGAGCAAACTGCCATTAGAGTTCTGGTAAGATAAACTGTATGTGAGGTTATCATATTGAGTGACATAGAAATAAAAACTAGACATTCTAATAAATATTTTAGTTGAGTGCTTTTTGTATGTAACATTCACAGTAAACAGATAAATTTACTCAAGAAAGTGTAATGAGATACTGCATGGTGTCGCCTATTTTTATTGTTTTTATTTTCAGAAACTCCCATAAAAGTATGTCTGATGCTATTAACAACAGTATATGCCTTTGCAAGTCTTTCAAATGTTTTTAAGTAAGTTTATTTTACTACTTGTATATTCACATTTTCACTTTTCTTTTTTAAATGATGATGCTATATACTTTAATTAAATAATAAATTGTTTTCAAAAATAAAAAAAACAGGGCCAACTTTCAATTTAGTCGAATATTGTTGGTTTATGATTTTAACTAAATTAATTAGTCATGTCCATTAAAACTATACAGATTTAGCCATAATTGGAAGCTCAGTAATTGATTAACAAGCAACACCCAGTCAATGTTTTATATTGTTTTTTATATCAGAGACAAAGGGACATCATCGTCTTTGCCCCTTCTCTCTACACTGGAGTCAGTATACCTCCTTGGTATTCTCCCTTTGGAGTTATTCAACAGTCTCGGGCACTCACTGTTGGGTCTCACAGATAAGTTACCTTTCCTGCCACTGCTGATGACGTCAGTGTATTGCGCAATAGGAGTTACATACACATGGCTGAAATTATACTGGATCTCGTTTAAAGATGTTCTCAAGTTAGAGAAACATGACTGATACAGTCTCTATGCAATCCTAAAGTATACAATCTGGTGTGGAATATGGTGGTGGGGTTGGTTGAACATGTTACCTTTTATAATGGAACTGGTGAATCAGTATAGTGATTCATTATGAGGCTGTGGTAAATCATGTTGAAACTGTTTAAATTGCTGAAAAATGTGTGATTCTAAAGTTGCTTGTAAAATACCAAATATGCTGTAGGATTGTTATCTTATATCAAGGTGTTGGTATAATGACAATGTATCTGTTGCAATGAAGTGCTATGAAGAGTATTCACTTGGGTGTCTACTAAATGTGTTCACTTTTTCATATAACTAATGAAGACAGTTATGAAAACATTTATTATTGCACAACATGCTATTCACCCTTCCATTCATGAACTAAGGATGTATTTCAATATTAACATTGTTAATTCAATTTACAGTTTGAAACTTATATTTAGTTATTTAGGTACCATATTTATCACGTTGGGCTGATAATGTTCTTCAACATACAACATTATTAAACATTCTTCAATTGAAATAAAACTCATGCTAAAAGTTGGAATTATTTCTGTTTATATTGTACTTGTCAAGTTGTCATACCATCGTGATCACAGTTTAAAATATGATCTCTGTATTTTTATAATGCTTTTTTAGTATTATAAAATGTAGAGTATTCATATGTTTAGCAAACAGTATCATAATGTGCCGTAATTTACAACTGTATAAGGTTACAATTCAAGAACGTTTTTGTGTTATATACACTGATTGTTGAATGTGCTCTTTCAAAATTAAAGGACATAATAAGTAATAACCAAACTCTTACATCATACAGAACAATTGTTGTAGGGCATAAAATTAAACGCTACATGATGCACATTCAAATATTTATGAACCTATTGTTTGCATTCTTTTTTTCTCTTGTTTTTGTCAATTTCAGAAACAGGTTCTTAGATAAATAACTAACATAGTTTGACACAGTTATCATGTAACCTAGTGTTTAACTGTTATTCTATAAAATAAATAAATAAGATTTTGGTCAGCTTCCATAATTCCTGATATCTGAACTTTTTATGCCCCCTTTTTAAAAAAAGGGGGTATATTGATTTTGGCCTGTCTGTCTGTCATTCTGTCCCAAAACTTTAACCTTGGTCATAACTTTTGCAATATTGAAGATAGCAACTTGATTTGGCATGCATGTGTATCTCATGGACCTGCACATTTTGAGTGGTGAAAGGTCAAGGTCATCCTTCAAGGTCAAAGGTCAAATATATGGGTCAAAATCGCTCAAAAGGGGGCATAGTGTTTCTCAAACACATTACTTGTTTTTGATTGGTTATTGGAATATATGACGATTACATTATGTCGTTCTGAACTTGTTCTCCCTAAAATTTGGTGAGCATGTTTGGATTAACGTTAAAGCAATAAAACAATAACTAAACTTTATGTTTAGCGTTTGTTAATACAGAAGAATATAATCTATTCAAACATTCTTTGTATACATCTGTTTTAATGCGGTAATAAAATAAAAAGAAAAATACTTTTTATTCAATTTAACGTTTTTGGTTGATTTCATTTATTCATATTTTTAGAAGCAGTTTTGACCAATTTTTTTTTTTTTTTTTTTCTTTNACCGGTGAAAAGATTTTTTTTTGTTCTTTTCACTGCTGTTATTTCACTGCAGAAATGTCATATTTTATCATTAGGTATAAAAGAAACTTTCTGATTTATCTTTTTTGCTTTACATTACTAACATAAAATTTTACTTTTCCAGGAATTGCAATTACTTATCAGTCATACATTTTTATTAATGTTTTCATTTCTTTTGTAAATACTGAAGTTAGTCTTAAATGGGTAATGTAACGAACTGTTCATTGTTATTAGTTAAGTTTTAACACATGAGATTAATAAATGCAATGTTATGTCGGTATATTTAATGGTAATTTATGTTATGCACTCTTTACTTATTATAAGTTAAGTATCCAAAACAAAATAGTTGCTTGATCATGTTAATATTAAATTGAAAGAAACATTATTCCTTTCACATGCTATGAACAATATTTTTTTTCACATAAATATATACATGTAATTTGATGAAATCATCTTGAATTGCTCCTAACCGATGATGGGCACTTCACCATCAATTCTGCAATAGAACACGTTATACTAGAACAGTATAGGGTCTGAAAAAAAAAATCGCAAGCGCAATACGTCACTTGCTAACAAAATATAACAATCTACTTGTAATTCATAACTTAAACTGAAATAATAATCACAATTTCATGTTTATTCTAAACTTCATATGGTTGTTTATATTGCACAACCAGGAAATGCCTAGCTTCAGATATGTGTGCATCAGCATTATTCAAAAACTGAAATAATCTTTTCTACTGGATCATGCATAACTTTTATATATATAAAAGAAAACTGACAACCTCAACAGTGAGTGCTTACTAACAGAATTTAAGATCTTCTGAACCAATCATTCTTAAAAAAAATTGTTAATGAATGAATAAATAGTACGTTTAAACCCCCATTCACACTCAAAATCAACGAACATTTCGTAAAATAAGGTCAACCCATAAAATCAGTGTTTCTTATAGCAATAGCCAAAATTGCGACGCAAGATGTGGTCTGGTAACATAGATTAAACAAGATACAAATGCTCTTTTTTATTTTGTGTGAGGCAATATATTAAACACATGTTCATGTACCAAGTTAGTGTTCGTGTGTCATATGAATAGATATCGTTTGCGGGAAATTAAAATTGAATATATTGTGCCACAAAAAAATAAAAACGAGAATTTTGTATCTTGTTAAATCTATGTTACCAGACCATATCTAGTGTTGCAATTTTGGCTTTTGCTATAAGGTACGCTGATTTTATATGGGTTTACTTTATTTAACGAAATATTCGTTGATTTTGGATGTTTGGCTTTAAAGCAATATTAGTTCGTTAAATAAAGCGCAGAAACAAAACTGTACCAGAGCTTAATTAACATTCAAAGGAAAAAAAAAACATATCCATAATAACTAAAACGCCTTCTTATGGTAGTGATGCTATATAAATGTTTCAATAATTTTTAGAAATCAGTTCATGAAATCCCAGGAAAAAAACCCATAACAAGATAAAGCGGCAACAATATGCTTTTATTTAAATCCGAAACGTGGACTTCATTTGTATTTATAAATGCGTTAGGCCTCTGTGTTTTTGAAAGCAAATACGGAATCGCATACTCGATCTCGCAGATGAAGTTGTGTTTGACTTCGCAGTATCCGTCATCCCAGAGACCAGAACTGCTGTACATGGCCAGGCAATCCTGGTGGTGGTCGTCGTGGTTGTTGTCGTTATTCGGCTCCCCGGGTTGGAAATTCGTGTACTGTTATGGAGTATTTTAGGAGCGACTTACTAAACTATTGAGAATGTAATAAATACGCATATTTTAATGTATTAATCAATTCAAATAATATTTCTTTGATTTGTTTTACATTTCTGAATCTTCAACGGTTAATAAATTCAACAATCTTCATGAGAAGTAGGCCTATATACGTTGACTGCAAATGACCCATAAATGTCGGACGTGAATTGTACGTTTTCATGAAATGGTTTGGAAGAATTCGCAACCAGTCCAATGGCCATTTTCACGTATGTTTTTCATATGCAAAGCAATGGACTTACATTAATTCAAAATGGTGGTTCATACTCATGGATGGTTTTTGTTAACTTAAATTTGGAAGACAAGATTACAATTTAATTTTATTATTTTTTTATTTATTCACACAGGTTATAATTTAACTTATGCTTAATTATATTAATTTGATCAAAATAAAAATATAATTGCTAATAAAACTGTTCTCTTTGTTATGTCCACGTACTTACGATAGACCAGGATATATTATCAAATCATTGTACCCAACTTTTGTATGTTGATTCTCTGTTGAAAGCGAAAGTGGGGCGTTTATAATTGTCAAAAAACATATTGCATCAGCAATACGCGGAATTGTTGGAGACGGATTGGAAATGTTGCCGTTGCTTTTGCTGACATTTTACACTTGCAGAAACAAAATGTCGCTTCTGCTCAATCCTTACCGCGATTGGTTCTGCCCATGCCATATCGTGATTGGTTGTGCTCACGTCCTAACCGGGATTGGTTCTGCTCACTTTATTGCCGTGATTGGTTCTGCCCACGTCCATATCGTGATTGGTTCTGCTCAAATCCTTATCTTGATTGGTACTGCTCACGTCCTTACCGCGATTGGTTTTGCTCACTTCCTTACCGTGATTGGTTCTGCCCACGTTCATATCGTTATTGGTTCTGCCCACGTCCATATCGTGATTGGTTCTGCTCAAATCCTTACCTTGATTGGTACTTCTCACGTCCTTACCGCGATTGGTTCTGCTCACTTCCTTACCTCGATTGGTTCCGCTCACTTCCTTACCTTGATTGGTTCCGCTCACTTCCTTACCTTGATTGGTTCTGCTCGCTTCCTTACCTTGATTGGTTCCGCTCACTTCCTTACCTTGATTGGTTCTGCTCACTTCCTTACCTTGATTGGTTCCGCTCAAATAATTACCGCGATTGGTTCCACTCACTTCCTTACCGCGATTGGTTCTTCTCACTTCCTTACCGCGATTGGTTCTGCTCAAATCCGTAACTTGATTGGTTCTGCTCACTTTCTTACCTTGATTGGTTCCGCTCACTTCCTTACTTTGATTGGTTCTGCTCACTTCCTTACCGCGATTGGTTCCGCTCACTTCCTTACCGCGATTGGTAGTGCTCACTTCCTTACCGCGATTGGTTCTGCTCACGTCCTAACCGCGATTGATTCTGCTCACTTCCTTACCGCGATTGGTTCTGCTCACGTCCTTACCGCGATTGGTTCTGCTCACTTCCTTACCGCGATTGGTTCTGCTCACTATCTTACCTTGATTATGGTTCCGCTCACTTCCTTACCTTGATTGGTTCTGCTCACTTCCTTACATTGATTGGTTCCGCACACTTCCTTACCTTGATTGGTTCCGCTTACTTCCTTACCGCGATTGGTTCCGCTCACGTCCTTACCGCGATTGGTACTGCTAACTTCCTTCCCGTGATTGGTTCTGCTCACGTCCTTACCGCGATTGGTTCTGCTCACGTCCTTTCCCCGATTGGTTCTGCTCACGTCCTTACCGCGTTTGGTTGTGCTCACTTCCTTACCGCGATTGGTTCTGCTCACGTCCTTACCGTGATTGGTTCTGCTCACGTCCTTACCGCGATTGGTTTTGCTTACGTCCTGACCGCGATTAGTTCTGCTCACGTCCTTACCGCGATTGGTTCTGCTCACGTCTTTACCGCGATTCTTTCTGCTCACTTCCTTTCCGTGATTGGTTCTGCTCACGTCCTTACCGTGATTGGTTATGATCACTTCCTTACCGCGATTGGTTCTGCTCACGTCCTTACCGCGATTGGTTCTGCCCACGTCCTTACCGCGATTGGTTCTGCTCACGTCCTTACCTTGATTGGAACTGCTCACTTCCTTACCGCAATTGGTTCTGCTCAAATCGTTACCCTGATTGGTACTGCTCACTTCTTTACCGCAATTGGTTCTGCTCAAATCATTACCTCGATTGGTTGTGCTCAATTCCTTACCGTGATTGGTTCTGCTCACGTCCTTACCTTGATTGGTTCTGCTCAAATCATTACCGTGATTGGTTATGCTCACGCCCTTACCTTGATTGGTACTGCTCACTTCCTTACCGCGATTGGTTCTGCTCAAATCATTACCGTGATTGGTACTGCTCACTTCCTTTCCGCGATTGGTGCTGCTCAAATCATTACCGTGATTGGTTCTGCTCTCTTCCTTACCGCGATTGGTACTGCTTACGTCCTTACCGCGATTGGTTCTGCTCACGTCCTTACCTTGATTGGTACTGCTCACGTCTTTACCGTGATTGGTTCTGCTCACTTCCTTACCGCGATTGGTACTGCTCACTTCCTTACCGCGATTGGTTCTGCTCACGTCCTTACCGTGATTGGTTCTGCTCACTTCCTTACCGCGATTGGTACTGCTCACGTCCTTACCGTGATTGATTCTGCTCACTTCCTTACCGCGATTGGTACTGCTCACGTCCTTACCTTGATCGGTACTGCTCACGTCCTTACCGCGATTGGTTCTGCTCAAATCATTACCGTGATTGGTTATGCTCACGTCCTTACCTTGATTGGTACTGCTTACGTCCTTACCGTGATTGGTACTGCTTTCTTCCTTGCCGCGATTGGTTCTGCTCACGTCCTTGCCGCGAATGGTTCTGCTCACTTCATTACCGCGATTGGTTCTGCTCACTTCCTTACCACGATTGGTTCTGCTCACTTTCTTACCGCGATTGGTTCTGCTCACGTCCTTACCGCGATTGGTTCTGCTTTCCAATCGTCCATATCGTGATTGGTACATCTCACGTCCTTACCGCAGTTGATTCTGCTTACGTTCTTTACGTGATTGGTTTGCTCACGCACGTCCTTCCCGTGATTGGTTTGCTCACGCACGTCCTTCACGTGATTGGTTCTGATCACTTTCTTACCGGGATAGGCTCTGCTCAAGTCCTTACCGTGAGTGGTTCTACTATGTTGGCCCAGTACCACTCGCCCTCGGACACCGCATCTGTCCCACCTAGCCAGTAGAATTTTAATGGGTCCGTCTGGGAACCTATGGAACAACATTGAAACGATATGTTTAGTAATAAAGCGTTAAATCGTAATCGTGCTGAAAAAAAATTGCGATGACGCTTTTTAATGTTGTGATTAAACGATGACAGTCTGATGATAAATGTGTGTATAATGATAAAACATACACCAGCCACTGACTCCATGGGTTGTAAATATACGTGTAAGCATTCACAAACTGGTAAAGCATATGAAGTGAAAATATACTTTTTGTTCTAATTGACCATACAAATTCAGCTACATTTAGACATATGTAATTTATCCACGCCGGAATTCAATTCAGAAAACAGGTTAAAAAATTGTGCATATACCCATCGAGGCAAGCGCTTGTGCTTGAATGAATTTCTGTTCTCGATCCGATTCAATGAACGCGAGATGGGCCCCATACGCTTGGCAGTAAACCTGTCAATAAGACAAGAACTTCATAAATTATAAATACAACAACTAAACAAAGCATGAACATATTCGTGTTTACACAAATCGCAAGCAGGTAATCCAATCTGGTATTAAAACCGTTTTTACGTTCAAAATTCACCTTGCATTCAGTTTAATCTACAACACATATCAGTTAAATTAAATATTCAGTTCAATCTACAACACATATCAGTTTAATTAAATGGTGTTTAATTTGTCACCATTGATTCCGGCCAGTTGGCAAGAAGATGCGAGAACAAATAGCAAGACTGGTCATGTCGAACAGAGCCGTTGGGGCAGTGATCAAACACCGGGGAAGGCTGATTGCGACGATCTGTGAAAATACACATTCCATAGAATGATTATGTATTTATAGTTGCAATAATTCAACACTCAGCTTTATAACCCAAAGGGTTGCTGAGAGTTGCAATGCGCTCCTATGTCCAAATGTGCAAACTTTTATCACCAATGCAAGGGCTAAGGAACACTGAAATTGCAAAAACTTATCAACGTTTACCTGTCTTATATTCAAACTCATGCAAATGGTACCATAAGAGCAAAAACATAATTGCTTTTTATTTACTTTGTTTATCTTTCGTTAGCTCTATCCAACATATTGGAAAACTGTTGCAATGCTGCCGACTTAAAGTGTCGCTTTTGGTTAGGTTGCAGTACATCTTCAGTGATTCACGATGTAGCCTGAGTCGATAACGATTTTCGAATATTTACACTGTTCCAAATTTCAATAAAAAAAATTCAACAAGAATAGTGTGTTGAAAAAGCGTGGTGTTTTTGGGGTTATGCAAGGGATAGCGTCCGTAGGTTGCCATACAGGTAAATATAGCATGTTTTGAAGTTTATTCATTTCTTTCCTCAATTCGTCACGAGCGACGTCTGTTTAGGTATGCGCACTGATCGGCTGCGCAGTATTGCACTTGTTTTTATGAAGGGGTGCATATGGACTCCCAGAGCCGCCACAGCAAAATTTACCAAAGGCTCTGGGAATACGTTTATGTGCACTATATGTGTTTAATGTGTTTATCTTGAACTTCGCAATCAACACAATTTAAGTTTTTTTTTTTAAATTAAATATGAACAGCATTTACGTTCTTGGATGGTTTACAAATGTTTCACTTAATATGTTATAACTGCCACACTTACATATCTTGCAGTAACATCAGTCCTCAACGACGAAAACACAAGTATAGGTATTCAACAAAGCGTTAAGCATATGGTATGTGGCTGTTCAATTACAGTGAGAATACAATTTACCTTTAAATGACGCCGATTGCGTTCTGGGAATCGCAAAACAAATCAAAAGAACGAACAAATGAAAGCACATTTCTGATGTGTTTAGAGTGATTTATGGTAACAAAAGAAAATTTGTGTAAACCAGTCTGTGTCCCAGTGTTCTGAAAATTGAAACTACTTTATCGACATTCTCCTTATCTACTTTTGTATATACTGTCTTGCGATGCACACAACTTAAGATAAATGTCACAGATAAGGTGATCATGTTAATTAAAACACTTTGTGTTATGCACTGTTACAATTAAAACAATACGAATGCATCCCTTAATATTACAAATTTTGCATATTGAAAATGATAATACTGGCATTGTTATGTTATATCAAACAGTTTACTACTAGACTCTTCTAGGTACTTACATCAACATATTTATAAATGAATTTAATCTAAATGATATTCTGCGAAGAGCACTTAAACCGACTACAGGTATGTTCAAATAAATGATATTGTAACGCGAATCCGTACTTAGGCGGACCGCAATTTAGAAACCTTCCGAATATTAAACTCTGGGAGAGGGACAAACTGTCTCGGTGTATAAACAACAGACGAAATCAATGAATTTGAATAATAACTGTATTTAATTATACTTCGTACTCTATGTTTGGTATCAGTACAATAATCTTATAATTAGTGTTTGAGCAATAAGTTCATAAATAAATTATGTAATAACTGTCAACGTATATTTATGTTTTAAGTAATGGTAATGTTTAAATGTATCCTCCAGTGCCCAATTTCGACGCCTTTAAGCAGTATGTTGAAGTTTTGTTGCTCAAAATAGGGATTTATGTAATTAATTTTGTTATTTCATTACACATTTAACTTTAATTTACACATTTTAAATTCAATTGATTGTGTTATCAAACAAAATTCGATGATATACGAAAAGATCCAAGTCTATGCAACGGCAGCCATATTTGTTGAGAGTGCCCTAAAACGACGCCTGTGATTTGTTACCTGATTTCAATGTATAAATATCACTCCTGTGGAGACTAAATGCATGAACTATTAACTCATGATTGTTGTACTTAAATTTGTATCACTGTAAAAGCAATCTGGATCTGAAATTAATTTAATCAATTAAGGTTTTTTAATTTTGGGATGCCATACTCTCTGGAAGTCGTTTTAATAGTGGCCCCTGTCAGCAACACCTTGTGATAAGTTGTGTTTATGGAAGAAGCCAAGTAGGTGAATAGAACCTGTACTTCTTTTGTGGAAACTACAAATATAAATAAGTGAATGAAAATAAGTTATAAACATAACATGCAATTACCAACATAAACACTTGCTACACGTAGTTAAAATTGTATTACAGCATAACCAAAAACATATCCGGACTTCAAATCAAAGTTAACGCGTACACCTTTTTCATAGTGAAAATTAATCTATTTATACGATGTTTTGTCAAATGGCAGTCACGTGACTTATGAATGAAATAGTGAACTTTTGCAGACGAAATCGATGCATTTTCCCACTGTCTTATTTACAAAGAAAATTGGGTGTAAAGTGTTCAAAAGTTTTGCATTAAGTAAATATCCCAAAATCCATCAATTGCAAACAAATCAACCATATCTTACATTTTGACCCGCTATTTTCAACATAACAAACAACAACCATAGTAAATTGGGCGTAGTGTACCATGTGCTATTGAATGACGTCAACAGATATCGCTTATGTATCAAACAGATGCAAAACAAAAATGGCGTCGAGTTAGGGCAGTGTCGATTCGGGTCAAATGTCGCCGATTATTTTTATTCAGCAACTAGTATTTACGTTTCCATCCTCCAGTTATCCTTCTTCTTCTTGTTAAAATGTAATTGTGAACGTTTCCGAAATTTTAGTATATAGTAATGTTTTTCTGTTGATAAATTTAGAGGTTTATGGACGAAAGTTCCAATGTTAAAAGCTAGCGTTCCTGCTGTGTCGTCAGTTTTATAGCATCCCGCGCTCTGATACTTGAACCGGTTCTCTGGTTCCTCGCAGCAAATCAGAACGCTCCCTTTGTATTACGTATGCGGCGAACCTCTACGTTTCGGAAACTTCCGAAACGAATCCTTCCGCCCGAAAGAAATACACCCGTTTCGGATATTCGTAAAGTCTTAAAACACTCAGCCCCTAATCTGCTCAGTTCCCATTTTCGATAATAACAATAGTGGAGTGTAACCACAACAATAAGGCACAATAGCATATGAGCATACATAATAACTTTGAATATGTTCAAGCGACAATGGGCGGCGAAAGCAAACTTAATGCCGAATCATGTAGGATTAACACATTTCAAATGCAATTTCAAATGCAATTCCTAATGGCAATAAGTAAGTTTTCAATCCTCATTGTCTTTCTGAATTGTATTAAAAACAACAATATAGGATCCGATGTGGCTGGAATATTACAAAGGTAAATGTTACAAAATTTCGCGAATCAGTAATATGAACGTCATATTACAATATTTAGCGCATGGTCGATAAATAAAGCGGCAAAAACCTAACTATAACGAATAGATGAGAAGGTTCTTGTAGACTACTGTTTATGATTATAGGGATTATACACTATTTTGCTTTGACATACAATCCCTGTAATCGTTCGTTTGAAACCTTGAATTCCAGAAAGGATTTGCGAGAATTTGGAAAGTCTACCTTGTCAATTTGATGCTGGGTTCTGAAATCTTGTTAACAAGAACGGGATTTAGCTAATATTATTTACTTTATTTCATTATAACCCGATTAATTTTAATTATGTTGTTCTGATGCATATTGAATTTTGATATATATGATAATATTGCGAATAAATCGAATTTATACTATTATACTTTTTTACTTTTTAATTTGAATTTCAATGATATGAGTTAAAAAAAATATTTACATGTGTGTTGTATGATTAATTCAGGATGAAGTGTAAGATTTAGTATGAATTTCAACTGATTGCAGCCCCAAATGCAACTGCATTGACTTTCCAGGACGTTGACCTGAACCTTTATCACGTTTATGCTGTGCTGTATGTACTGTCGTGTAATGTGTGGGTACATGATCACTTGCATTTGATTAAAAAAAAATCATGTGTCTTTTCTCATAATGTTTTTTGTCTCAATAGTTTTATGTTTGAATACAAAGGTGGCATCTATGTGACATATTTCTTGTTTAGTATTCCGTTCATGACATGGGGTAGGTTTTCTCAATATGTAACCGATGGAAGATCACGTTGTGATGATTAAAGTTGAAGTAGGAAATAACTCGCATTATCTGTATTTACAAATACTATATAGTGAGGTTGGAATATATGCATTACAATCTATTGATAATTCGATTGAAAGTGCAAAACATATTTTTAAAAATAATTTATTCTGGCAATCGGTTGTTGTTGTTTTAATTGGTCTAATTAACCCTCAAATCATTGAATCCGTTAAAAAATAATCCCACATGGTCCAGCGCCTAATGCATATTATTTGTAGAAGTCAGTCAAAACATGTTTAAATTGTGTAATGTCTTGGTGCGATCATCTGAGTTTCCTTTGGTTAGAAACTAATATCGTATCAGAACCCGACGGCATCAATACTGACTTGCGGTCTGAAAATTTCTAACTGAAATAGACGAACAGACTTACAATAATTTATAACCTGGTAAGACATTTTATATTTGATTCACTAAGTCACTTACGCAATTCTTAACCGTACACACATCGTTTCTAAATAATTGTAGATTCTTGATTTGAATAGAAACATGTTAAATGCAATTCAAAGTGTCTACAAATTCCGTAACTATCTTACAAGAACCTTAATTTTGAGTACATAATTACATATGTATTTGTGGCGTGTTCTGAGACTTTTGTTGCTAATTCGGCAAGCCTCATAATGAGAGAACTCATCCGAAATGACGTCGCTTAACTTGCGCTTAATTTCGTTTAAATTGCCTAATGTTTTTTGTGATTGTATCGATTATGGTCTTTAAGTTATATAAAAATCGGCACAGATTGATCATTGAAAGTATTTTCTATGAAACAAATAGTTGATTTTGACCTCTTAATTTCGGATGGCTGACGTATTACTCCCCTTTTACCAAAGTTGGCCATGGCTTATACACACAAAACTTCAACATATATTGATACTGATTTTAGCTTGATACTAATAATATTATTTGGTTTAAACTTGTGTTAAAACAAGGTTAGAGTTATTCGTTTAATGAACTTTACTTTGTATGGTTAAATATCCAAACTAATTACAAAAACAAACATATTTACAACCGAAAACGAAAGTACAATTGGCGACCGTGAATTTTCATTGGTCCCAGGGATTTCAATAGATTTTGAAAATCAGGAGTCAAATGACCCCAGGGCTCCCTTTAGCTAAAACTTGTATGTGCCAAATTGTTATGTCTTAATTATTATTTTTTTGGATAGTGTAAGGGTGTTATTATAAAAAACCTTGCTGCCAAATGAAATTTGTTGTAGCCAAATTTCCTTATCTGTAGCCATCGGCTAATTTACGGATGGCAGAGTAAGCCCTGTGACCACCATGCTTGAAATTCTCAGGGTCAAATAAAATAATAAGGGGCCAGAATAATGACGCCAATAGTTATTTTGTTTCTTCATATTTGATTAATGCTATGCAAACAATTCAAACTGTATGACAGCTTCTTGGTCACATTTGCATCAAAATGATGCAATGCAGATAATTTGAAGGAGTCAAGGGGGAGAACATTGTAAAATGCATCAAAAAGCAGGATTCTGTTTCAATATAAATCCCGAGTTCCTATGATAGTTTGTTCTCATTTTAATTTAAAGGGACTTGTTCACAGATTTTGGCATGTTTTGAAGTTTGTCATTAAATGCTTTAAATTGATGAAAAAATAAACATCAGCACTAAAGAGCTACTACATAAAAACAAGAATAAAAGTAAAATAAAGAGAAAAAGTAAACCACACCAGGGCTCGAATCACTGACCCATGGAGTAAAAGCCAAGCGCCAAAAACCACTCAGCCATCCGTCTTCACGTGTGTATGTGTGTAATTCAGAGTTTATATTCGGGTCGTCGGTGAGGCTTTAAGACTACATTATGTGCGGACCTGACCATCCGTCTTCACATAGGTTGCCATTTATTTTATACTAAATCTACGTGTCGTACAAAATATAACGATAACACAACAAATCGAAATTTTTAGATCGTTCCGCGTCTGAGACGCTTTATAATTTTATCAATTTCTAACGATGATGTTTCGTTAACGAAAGTGTATTTTTAGTATAAGTCTGCGGAATTAGTGTTATTTCGCACACTGATGTACATTGTTAATTTATTTCTTGAATCTGTGACAAAAAGTTGTAAACTTCTCATTTTGATAAACTGTGAACAAGTCCCTTTAATAAATGATGTTTGTCAATGTTTTTTTTTATGATTGAATATAAATTATATCTGTTAATTATGGATATTTCCCGTTAAAATCACATCTTTGTTTTGGAGAAATTCCTATCTGGAAATTCTCCTTCAGCCATTGTCTGTCACTGTAAAAAGTGAAAAGTAAATGTGAATTGCATGTTGCCAATAGATCAAGATAAGTCTATTGGAGGTGAGGAAAGGACACTATCATACTTGAAGTTACTATGTACAAGTACCAGTGTGCAGGGAGTGACACATACATAAAATAAGATTTCATTGATAATCAGTATTGATAACTTAATTTATTACATTGATATATCATTTATCATAATATGTGTCTTACATTGGTTTGTTTTGGGTCTGAATGATTTTTTCTGTCATTTTAGTGAATTTGAATTAAACATACCAATGACACCATGTATAAAAAATTATCAATTAAACGGATAACATGGCATTAAAGACCTCACAGAGCCATGGCCTTACCAGCCCACACCTTATGACATGGGAACAACAAGATCAAGAACTACTTAACACCTACAAAAGATTGTACATACTTTTCGAATCAACTTTTAAAGTCTGTGAAGGTTTGTAACAATTGCAATTGCAAGATTAATGTTTGCCTTCACAAAGTTAAACAATATTACAGCCCTAAAACAATTCGCCATTTCTCTTCAAGAAACAATACAACTATTTATCGCTTAAAACTATTTAAAGTAACGTACCCCATTACTAAAAACATTGAAAAGTATGTTATCGCAACATCAAAGACAATGACATTCACCTTGTTAAAAACACATTACTAAGTATACAAAAAGTAAAAAAAATGTTAGGAACAGATTTATTGGATGGATGGCGTCTATGAAACACGTTGTTGAGCTACGAGAATTTAATCAAAATCTCGTTACCATCCGCGTTTTTAATGGAATTGTTCATATATGTTTGCATTGTTTCAAATGTCATTGAATACAATTGCTAGTCTTAACTGATTTTAATAGTAAGAAAAAAAGTTGAACAAAAAAAAAAAGGTCGTCGCCGGGATTCGAACCCTTATCCATTGAGAGCACGAGTGAATGCGCTACCTGGAACGAGACGTTTTTCTGATTTTCAACCTCAAATGTCTGTTGGCTTACTGCTAACAGCCTAAAAATCGAACAAGGCTTTGAAGTAATGCAATGATTGAGTACTATACCACTTAAGCCTTGATCAATTAAATACTGTTTACTACATACATTCTACCCTTAACTATACCAATACTATTGATCAGGAACATGGAAATGTGTAAAGTACTCTTCAAATTATGAGTTATTTAAGGCCCGTTTCATAACAAACTAAAAGAACAGCCTTAATAGCAAATTTAATATTATCAGATTACATACGAATACCGCGCTGTTATACCAAAAAAACATCTTTATTATTGAACAAAGGAATAAAATATGTTCTTCCCCCTTTTCGTCTTACCGCTGGACTCGCTCTTTCTTTTAAATGTCTCGTAGCTTATGAGATTAATCAAAATCTTCCGCGTATAATTCTAGTGATGAAAACGAGGAGCTAGCATTAAAGGATGGGGACACCAACCTACTGCTAGAACGACATCTGTAAGTATCTGTAAGTATCTGTAAGTATACAACTCCGAAGATACATGTCATTATTGTTTAAAACAACGTACTACACTACATCTTTTATCTTCCGCCTAGCATTAAGTTCACTCTTTTACACACCAATAAAGCGCGTTTAACAAAGCGAGTGAAATAAATACTCTAACGGAGGAGTTTGTATTATACATGTATACTTTTTTTCAATATTAGACAATATATCATAAAATGTTTCTACGATGGACGTGAACTTATCAGTTCGGATGTAGTATATTTGTTTTCATGCACACCGAGTCGGGATAATGAATTAAACACCGATGCGGAAGGTAAGTGTGATATATGCGACTTAAAACTGTCCGAGGCGTGTCCATCACGCTCATGCCGTGGTGGAGAAGGTCCGCTGAGAACACTGACGCTTATATAGTACAGTTCAATTCAAGATATTTTGTCTTATACAATAATTCACTTAGCCAATCGAGGAGGGGCGTGGCACTCCTCTTTTTTAAATTCGGAATGAGTTTGCTTTGTTGTAAAAAGGTACTTGAAATCTTTTTTGATTGCATTCCTCTTTTTTTCTATCTCGTTCCCTCGACTTAGTAACTCGTTCCCACGACATAGCTAACTTGTTCCTACGAATTAGATAGTCCTTCTCTCGAGTTCATATGTCGTGGGAACGAGATAGAAAAAAGAGGAGTGCAATTAAAAAACACTCCTCTTTTGTATAATGCACCCGTCCTTTATTTACTGCACCTCTCTTTTTTTCATTACACTCCACTTTTATTTAGTTTTGCACTCATCTTTTTTTATATCTCGTTCCCTCAACTTAGTAAGTAAATTTGCATCTCGATTGGCAAAAATTACGATAAAACACACTGACACATGTTTTATTTAGATCTTGAATATTGGTTTCTTTAGCTTACAAGTTGCTCGTCATGCTCAAATTTACTCTTATTTGAGGGATTTTGTGTCATCCTCGATTGCAGGAGTCACTAGGTTCTTTTCCATTCTTGAGCGTGTATCTTTCCAACGATATCATGTACATGTTCTTCCCAGGAAACTGACTCCACTAATTTCCCAATAAGCTTCAAGCGTTTGATGCAATGGAGCTTTAGTTTAATAAAAAGGTTAATATTAATAAGCTTGAACTAAACTTGTGATCTGCTGCATTGATATGTAGTCCATAAATGAGCAAGCTTATACCCGTATTAGTAAATAATCGTCTTAAAAAAACAACTTTAAGGGGCTATTTTTCCGCGTAGACAAAATTCACTCAGAAATACTGCAATGGGTCCATGTCATTTACATGATGAAATATGAATATAAAAAAGTACAATGTAAAGAAATAAATCGAAAGGCATCAAGAACAAAATGACAAAAACTGTTTAGTTTTAATATTAATAAATATGTTTTGTATCAAAATATAACAAACAATTAAATTATATCTGATTACACTGTTTTAAACGGATTTGATATTTTATATTTGTTAATACAAAATTCAAATAAATGTAAACATACGAAGAACCAAAACTCTGTTGTTTTACTACCATTGTATAACATTTCAACTGAAACTTTAATAAAAGGCACCTTTACAACATTCATGTAATCCTCATGTATTGCGATAAACGTTTATTCTTCTTCTATTGCATGAAATCAAATAAATTAATGGCATAATTGTTGCTGTTTACGCCTTTAATGAAAGTACTGAAATCACTTAACAAAATGAAGGCTGAAAAGGTTTGAAATACGTTTATTTTCAAATGTTCACTTAAAATACATGTAGTTCAAAACAATACATTACTATTAAATGACGTAACAGAAACGTTTTAATATTTAGCACGATTCGAAACAAGATTATTAAGAAAGATGTATATTTGTTTTTGTAAAGTATGGATACATATCGAAATATAGAACATGTCGTAGCTGTGTGTCAATTTGATTCGAGGGAAACATGGTAGCGAAAATAGATTATGCTTGGCACTCACCTAACAATAAAAAAAAAAACAGTTGCATCGGTATATGTATTACATGTATGTCAAAACTGATACATATAAGCTGTCAACGCCCGCCGTTTCGCGGCATGCTTTTGCCCGTATTACAAAAATGAAAATAAATGAAATTTTTGCTCTATGTAAATATTTGGGCTCGATTTACCAGGGGTACGGAAAATATTCTAAGAAGTACACCGGAGTTTTGTCGAATGCCTTTAGGCGTATTTTTCGTACCCTGGCTGTAGTACTCGTTAGAGTACCCTAGGTACGTTTAAGTTATACATGAGCCGACATCGACCAATGGAACAACCACGACTGATCACTGTCGGCTCAGGTACTACTTAAAAGTACCCCGGGCACTCTAAAATATACTACAATGTACATGTGGTACGGAAAATATACTTAAAAGTACCCCGAAGTATGGCCGGGCGCCTTTAAGCGTATTTTCCGCACCGGGGTTCATTGTAGTATACTTAAGAGTGCCTGGGGTACGTTCAAGTATTACCTGAGCCGAAAACGACCATTTGAGCTAATTTGTGGCAGGTGAAAGCCAGATAATTTCGGGTGTATAGAGCACATCAGTACAAAGTTTTCGTATAGTTAGACCAAAAGAAAAGAAAAATTCATCAAGTTCCACAAACATAGCCAAAAATGATGGTAGGTAGGTCGACTTAACTTAAGTTTTTTTCTTAAATGTTCTTTTACGATATCACACCTTAATAAGATTATGCCATAACATGCATAAATCTTCCCACGCTCTATTTATCATCATATTTATAAGTTTTTGGTCAATTTGAAGTTAGTTTAGTGAAATTGACTGAATGTTTCACTTTTATTTTTAAATTTAATAGTTATTTTAGTGAATATGATTGAAAACTACCGGTAATACATAAACTGCAATACCGAAAATAAGGGTATGGTTGGCACAAAAACTTTGGGTCGGTAGTGAAGTCGGATTGGTTGAAACACACAACTGTTTTACGCCTTAATGTTAACTGGGCAATTCCGAGGATCTGGCTGTTTGAAATATCTGACATTCAACAATTATTGGTGGTTTTTAGATTATGTAATATGTGCATAAGTTTTATTCACGGACATGCAAAAAAGGGCTTTAGTGATTTTCGACCACGAGCTTAACTGTCCGCTATAAAGTCACGAAAGGTGTCGTGGTCTAATTAGCGGATAGGGTAGCGCCTAACCAGACTGCGCAAGTGCGCAAGCAGGTCTGAAGCTACGCGCGCCGCATATGTCATAAGACCAATTTTCGCATGACGCGGGTTAATTTACTTAATTTGATTCATTTTATTTTAAGCTCTCACTTGAATGCATTTTAATAATTTATAAATCGGTAATAATGTGAATTAATTTCTTTTTTTTTCAATGAATTTGTGAATTTACACATTTACGATGTATATGAATGTGTATAATGGTTAAATGTTATGACCACCATTTCGTTGTCGTTCACGTTGGAGAAGAACGTTTTATTAAAACGTTGGTATACCAACTTCGAATAATTTGCAATATGGACACTTGTTGTTGGTAGGAAAACGTTTTTTAATAACGCTATAAACACTCATTATCGTGCAGTTTTTCCGTCTGCAAACTAATCCAAAACCAACATAAAAATACGCCATTCGTGGAAAGAACAGTGAGTCAGTGTTCCTTGTAATGCGGAAAATAATGTTGTCATTGTTTCAACAAGCGAAGGTTTCCGTTTTGTAGTGCTCGCCGTATAAATCGGAAAGATAATCCTTGTATCTATTAAACTGATCCAAGCTGATTTGTCTTTTTTTACAAACTATTTGTATGAGTATCGCTCTGTGAAAACGGGGTTTATTGCATGTGCGTAAAGAGTCGTCCCAGATTAGCCTGTGCAGTCCTAAAAGGCTAATCAGGGACGACACTTTCCGCTTTTATTTATTTTTTTCGTTTAAAGGAAGACTCTTCTTGGCAAAAACACGGGCTGATCCCGAACGGAACATCATGCATCTAAATAAAGTATATGTCTTTTGTGGTTCTGATTAGTTTTTGGATTGTGACTTTTAAGCTGTTGCCTTTATTTTCGTTTTCGATCAGCATATGTTTTAAACACGGGCTGATCAGGAACGACACATAATGCGTCTAAATGATTTGTTATTTATTTCCAGATTGTCTTTATGTAAAACAATTATTTTCGTTTAATTTAATTTGTCGACCAGAAATTTTCATAATCAATAGTTAAAATGTCGTACACACACACACACACACACGCACGCACGCACGCACGCACGCAAGCACGCACGCACGCACGCACGCACGTACGCACGCACACACTTACACACATATATATTTTTATATATATTCTGATGATGTTTTCTTTTCTATTACCATTGACTTAATTACAAGTACCGTCTTAAAACATATTTGAAACTTCGCTTAGATGCGTACTGAAGTCATCATATATTTAAATCTTGATTTAACGCCACTATCACGATGTAAAGGGGGGAATATAACTGTTTTCGGTAATCTTACTGTTTTCGGTATCATATCGGTAAACATTTGCCTTGTTAACTCTCTAGAGGCCACATTTATTGTCCAATCTTCATGAAACATGGTCAGAACATGTGTCCCAATTATATCTTGGAGTTCGAAAATGGTTTCCGTTAGATGAAAAACATGGCTGCCAGGGGGCGGGGCAGTTTTCCTTATATGGCTATAGAAAAACCTTGTTAACACTCTTCAAGTCACATTTATTGTCCAATCTTCATGAAACTTAGTTATAACATCTGTTCTATTCTAATGATATCTTGGATGAGTTTGATAATAGATCCGGTTGGATGAAAAACATGGCCGCCAGGGGGCGTGGCAGTTTTCCGTATATGGCTTAAGTAAAACCTTGTTAACACACCAAAAGTCACATTTATTGTCCAATCTGCTTGAAACTTTGTCAGAACATCTGTTCTAATGATATCTTGGATAAATTTTAAAATGGTTCTGGTCTGTTGAAAAACTTGGCCGCCAAGGAGCGGGGCAGTTTTTCTTATATGGCTTTAGTAAAACCTTGTTAACACTCTAGAAGTCACATTTTTAGTCCAATGCTCATGAAACTTGGTCAGAATATTTTTACAAAAAATATCTGGGATGAGTTCGAAAATGGTTGCGATCCGTTGAAAAAGATGGCCACAACGGGGCGTGGCATTTTTCCTTATATGGCTATAGAAAAACCTTGTTACCACACTAGAAGTTACATTTATTATCCAATCTTTATGAAACTTGATCAGAACATTTATTCGAACGAAAGCTCGGCTTTTTGAAAGTTTGAAGTTTGATGGTTTGAAAATTTAAAACTGGTTATGGTTTGTTGAAAAACATAGCCGCCGGGGGCGGGGCAGTTTTCCTTATATGGCTTTATTGGAAACTTGTTGACGCCATATTAGCCACATTTATTGGCCAATCTTCATGAAACTTAGTCAGAAATTTGTTCCAATTCAATCTTGTCAGATATTGAAACTGGGTCATATGAGCTCAAAAACAATATCACTAAGTCAAATATAAAAAAAATATGTTAAAAGTCACTTCTTTGGTCCAATCTTCATGAATCAGCTTGCACTGTTTCAGAAGAGTCTTGGTCCTTTGGCTCTCAGGTGAGCGCTTTAGGGCCCATGGCCCTCTTGTCGTATATTTTGATCACTGTTTTCGGGTGTACATTTTATTGTTTTCGTATATTAAAAAACCCAGAATGCGGATTATTTTTATTAAAATAAATTTTATTAAAAAGTTATAACATATATATTAAAATATCTTTAAACTACTATTCTTTTTTAAACCAGACATATGAAAAAGCGATGTTTTCGTCTTCATATTCAATGTTTTCATATATTAAAACACTGTTTTCGGTAAATTTACTGTGTTCGCGAAAACACTACTGTTTTCGCGAAAACAGTACTGTTTTCGGTATCTAGTCATACCGCCGAAATTATCCGGAAGTGTGTTTTTCGATTCGGATATGTAAACAACAATGACATATTCACGTCGAAATGGTGCAATTAAACATATTCGCGAGGTAATTATAGTATATACGGATGCTTTTTGAATGTATTTATGCGTGTACCATGTAAATAAATGATTTATTATAAATTTTAAGTAGTAAATTAAAACTGATGTCTGATGATTTATAGTTTGAGATTGCCATAGCCCATACTGATAGTCATAATAAAAGACTCATATGTTGGTGTCTATTATTGTGCCGCATGTGCATAATTGCACCTCAAAATTTGTCAAAATGATTTTTTTTTTAAATGTTGTTCTGTTAACATATTTTAATTTATTTATTTATATTGTTTTTCTTTGTTAAAGTTTTTTTTATATTGTTATTCTAAACAGGTTGACCGTTCCAGTTTAGGTTGGATATTGACATCTATGGAGCATGCACATATCGGTTCATGGTATAAAACATCCAGTAAGTTTTGCTATGTATCAATTAATTGATTGTTCAGGTACATTGTTCAACATGGATGCAGCTGAAAAAAACATGTCACCAGTTCTTAGTTGAACTACCGTATTAAAAGATCAGTCTTTGAATTCAGCCTGCAAGTATTTGCTTGACTTCCGTTTTAAAGCGTCCTTTAACACCCTGCACAAAGATGTGTTGAGAATGTTCCAAAACTTGCAGCACTTAAACAAAAGCAAACACCGGGTAAAGGGGAAGCAAAATCTTGATAAATTTCTAAATGTCGTATACCAGTTCCCTGACTTAATAACTGATATTATTGATGACTGTCCAACACCATCTCATTTTGCTTCTACCAGTGAAGCCATGGTATGCAAATCTGAAAGTGACAAACTGGCATCAGAAGTGTTTCCTTTGAAAATCCCAAAATAATGAATTAAAAGAAGAACTTGATGGAGTGATGTTAAAAAAAAATGTTCTTGATGAAAAAAGTGTTATAATGGTCCAGGATGCTAAGTTGGAAATTAATCAGAAAAAATCTAAAAAGGACTGCAAATCATGATATGTACTGGCGTGAAAAACAACAACTATAAGCTAGGTGAAAGTAGTAATTTTGAAAATTCAAATGATGATCGGATTATGAAAGCTGACAATTTTAACCTTAAAGCAGAGCTTAAATGTAAAGATACTGAAATTAAACTTCTACAAACAGAAATATATGAACTTAAATCTGAAATCAAACATTTACAAAACGTTCATGATGCTGAATTCTTTGATGAAACAAGCAAAACATATATTCCCGAACTTCATGCTTGTGTTTATGCTCTCTTAGACTTGCAGGTTTCGTGTTAAAATGTGTCCAATGTCATAAAAGCATTCAATTATAGAACGCTCTGTGATTGCAAAGCGACAACTTTCTGAACCTTCAGGCAATATTCAAGGGACTTGTTCAAAGATTTTGGCATGTTTTGAAGTTTGCCATTAAATTCTTTAAATTGATAAATGTAAACATCAAAACTTAATAGCTCCAGTATAAAACAAGAAGAAACACTAAAGAAAGAAAAAAGTAACCCACATCGGGAGTCGAACCACTGACCATTGGTGTAAAAGTCTAGCAATTCTCTAAGTCTTAATGTCACAAAATATAACGATAACAACAGAACTCTCCAAATTACTCAATCGTTTTGCGTTTGTAACGCTTTATAATTGTTAGGTTTTAAAATCGTCAAAAGATGCATAAAATGGATATTTTAGAGCAATGTAAATGTTCAGTATTACTGTTGCATCGCAAATATCATAACTACAACGACCATTTGCAGATCTGAAACAAAAAATATAAATTTTGTCAATTTACCAAAACGTGAACAAGTCCCTTTAATGCGACATTTAAAACTAACAAGGCTTCAACATATGAACAAAAATGGGGGGCATTTGGAACAAGGGCCTCTGAAGTGAATTATCGTCTGTTGGGTCTTCGAGACATGGCACCAAAATCATCGCAGGATACTCGTGAAATATTTAAGGAAATTGTTTCGGACATTGATTTAGTAAGTAAAACTGAAGATGTAACTTCTGCAAACATTTTAAGCAACAAAAAAAAACTATGAGTGATAGGACAGCAACTTTAACCAAATTTAATAATTTGCTCAAGAAATAGAGGCAGGGATTTCAAAAGATTTGGAAAACCAGAATTCAAATGACCCCGTACATCTTATTATATAAAATACATATTGATATAGCATTCCATTAACATTTGCATCAAAAGGATGCAAGGAAGATAATTTGCAGGAGTCGAAAGTGAAAAAAATGCAAAATGCTGGCATCAAAAAGCAGGATTCTGCTTCAATTGAAATCCCTGATAGGGATAAAATTTAACCATTAGTTTGTAAGAATTATAACAAAAAAATGAATGAAGAATCACAACAAGCTTTAAGTCATATGAACAATTGTTTGTGTGGACTGCATACCCTTTTGCATATGGCCGATGTTTCCCAAAAATCTTCAAATGGGATTGAAAGTAGTTTTGTTTTAAAATGAAGTTTATATTTTTAATACAAGTTTTTCAAAACAAGGTTATCCCGGTACTGTTGGAACTGTTCTAACAGCATGCAAAGCTTTTGCACGCAGAGGAGACAAAAAGAGGCTGTTAACAAAGATTTAAAACTTTTAAATGTGACTTTTTGATAGAAAATTATATGCTGTCTTTGCCCCTACAACCTTTACGAGGAAATCGTTTTACTATGTTGTTTACAAATGCTGGCTATGTTTACTTTTGAAAGAAAAAATGATTGAGTAATTTAGCAAAACAAGCTGCACCAACGGTCTTTTTCAGAGTCTTTTACAAGATTTGTAGACACCGTTTTTGGTCAGTGGATGTTTCAATATTTATAACAACCCCATTATGCTTTATGGTGAATCATTATCATAGAAAGCAAAGACATCACAATATCCGCAATTAACAATAATCAGCGTTAACTGTCTTGAATGACATTGTAAACAACTTAGAGGATTTTATTGCTGGAAAATTATTCCTATTTAAAGAGGTTGAAATTAAAACCGAGCATATGCTTGAAAAATTGTTGAAACAAAGTGAAAATGATGACAATTTAGTTTTGATTTTGTCCTGCTTTTGCCAAATTGATAAAACACCAATACGGAAATCATTTGCCCGGTGGTGTTCATAAAAACCTCCAGAATTCCAGAATGTGTGTTTTCACTTGTTAATCATTTGTCGGCGAAGCACACCATATAAACCCTTGCTCTGGAGGCCCTAATAACATTTTCGATAAATAAAACAAATGAATGGTTGCATGAACATGAAAATATAAATCATATCATATTAGAAAGCAGAAAAGAAGCATCGACACAAAGTGTGCGTTTTAAAGAAAGAGCTAAATAAATATAAAAAAGAAATAAATTGAAAGCAAGAAGAAGATTTTAGGAAAAAAGAAACACAGGTAAGGAATTGGATACAAAAACTTGAAAAATAACAACTGAAATGTTGTTCTTTGGGCCTTGGCAAACTCCATGGCAAGTAGAAAAAGAATTTAATGAAATCAACAGCATAAAATAAAAGAAAATGCCATAAAATCACAACTTAGATTTAGAAAATACGTTTTTAAACAGAAATGTTACAAAAAGATGTATATGCCTTTCCGAAAATGGTTGATGGAAAAAGACAGCAACTGTCAATTTAATTATTAAAAGAAAACGTTGTAACATTAATTGGTCAAAGTTTTGAAAACCCACAAGAAAGCGAACACTTCTTGGTGGGCCAAGAAATTCAGCGTAAGTGGATTGACACTGAGCAGGCGAAATGATACCAAGGGAAAGTCATATCACAGTTATATGACAAATGTGCATGGGTGTTTTCTGTTATTTCTGAAACTTTAGGTAACCTAGCTGAAAATTCAAAATTATTTACAAAATTTACAATTTTTCAAAAAGAACATTAACTCAGACTGAAATTGATGTCTTATTGAGGGGTTTTAAATTTACACCAACACCTAAATATAAAAATGATTCTTATGATCAAATTAAAGATGTAGATGATTTTCATAGATCACTTAGACTTAAAGAGTTTTTTTTAATAATAGTGATCATAATAATACAAACAATTCTATTGTAAAAAATCAAACGTCCTTTTATCCATCTAAACATAGAAATAAAACACTGGACCAATATATAAATGTTATTCGAACACTTTGCCTTCAACATTCTCAAATGGAAAATGACACTAAACATAACATATCATTAAAAGAAAGAAAAGCTATAGATTCATTAGCAGAAGACAAATCCATAACTATTAAAGAAGCAGATAAGGGTGGCGGAATTGTTATAATGAATACAGACTTTTATAAAAGAAAATTATTAGCAATGTTAAATGACGTTGAATATTATAAACAAATCCCTGATAATGGTAGTCAAATAACACTTTCAAAAATACGCAATTTACTAAAGGAAAATAATAAACTAACTAAACAGGAAAATGATTTCTTAGTAAAATTCGAATGGAAAACAAGTCTATTTTATGGTCTTCCAAAAATTCATAAAAGTAAAATCATTCAGGATGCAATTAAACATAGCAATTCAGAATATATAGAGTTAATGGATCCAGACGATTTAAACTTTCGCCCAATAGTCGCTGGAACTAACTGTGAAACAAGTCGTTTAAGTTCTTTATTGGATATCTTGTTAAAACCGTTTGTAAAATATGTCAATAGCAATATAACAAATAACATAGATTTCCTAAAACATATACCTTCACAAGTTCCAGAGTCAAGTACATTAGTATCATTTGATGTAATTAATTTATATTCTAATATACCGCATACTCTTGGTTTAGAAGCTATTGATTATTGGCTTCAAAAATATCCCGATTCGGTTAATGAAAGGTTTTCACAACGGTTTATAAAAGAAGGCATAAAAATAATACTGGAAAATAATAACTTCAATTTTGATGATAAGTACTACAACCAATCTAAAGGGACTGCAATGGGTACTAAATTCGCGCCAACATACGCTACATTGGTAGTGGGATTTTTAGAACAAAAACTATATG